>JAPMOQ010040326.1:93660-160579 GCA_026543055.1 Argiope trifasciata
GTGTGTGTGTGTGTGTGTGTGTGTGTGTGTGTGTGTGTGTGTGTGTGTGTATTGCACATATGTCGAAGTAATCAAAAAATGATTTCTTACATATTTTAAGGAGATAAAAGCCTTTCATTCCCATTTCCAATATGTTTGGGAAACATTCCAAATGATTCTCTCTCCCTCATTGAACTCATTCTTCACGTGTACGTCAGGAAAGGGAATTTCATCAAATATAAGCTTTATTAGCATACACTCAAATTGTTTCATTTTCTGAGATATGATTTTTATTTTCTATATGCGGGTTTAAGGTGTATGCACAAACCAGATTCTTTTCAAAAATTTAATTTTGAAAATCCAGTTTTTTCCAGAGCAGGTCATTAATATATGTTTAAACTCATTTCAGTGAGGAAGAAACTATATTAACTGATTTTTAATTAATTTATAAATATTTAATGAGCCTATTTTTTGAAACACGTTATCTTAAATTCTAATTTGTGTTTGTGCAGACATATAATCCTAGTTGGAAGTGATGCCTGCTATGAGTCTTCATGTTGTCTGCCTCCATCCAGTTGTAAAAATATGTAGCTTTTTTAGACAATTTCTTGATCAACGACAAATAGAAAAAGCATAATTTTTTTCTGTCATTTTAACTTCTAAATAGCTATGTAAAACTCATTTCTATAAATACAACTTTGATTAAGGCACAAAACATTCATTACTTCATACAGATTATTTTCATACATAAATCATTTAATTTGGTTTATTTCTTGTTGAGATACGATTGTTTGAGTGGAAAAATATCATTCTTCGTGAAATGAGTGAAATGAACCAAAATTTGAGTTTTCAGAGAAAGGTCCACGAGAAAATCGCTTCTAACTCGAGAACTATTCCGAGCATTGACTACGCCCGGGTATCGTTGGAGAGAAGCCGAGAACATTTTGAAGCAATCAAAATATTTGATATTTCGAACGACTTTCAAAGTTTCTAGCGTGTATGTACACCTTGATAAATTGAAATGATTGATAGAATCAAAGTTTTCCGACTGTATTTTATTATTTATCAATACCATTTTAATAAGATCTCGAAACCTTTTTATTTTTGTCAATTTAAGGAATCCGACTACGTTCAAAGGAAAAATTTAAATTTTTTTTATTTTTTTAAAATTATTTTAAACTATGATTTTAAAATGTATTCCCAATTATAATACAAAATACTATAAGTACAGCCAAATTATTTGAAAATATAACACATTTTGGGAAATAGGAAAATGTGCAGTCAATTTTAGTGAAATTGAACCAAAACGGTTTACACTCAACACAAAATGGTAATGCAGCCATCCTATTTTTCTTTGTATACAAGTTATAGAATATAGTGTTGAATGAAATGAGCCAGATTTTGAAATGTAAAGTAGTTATGAATACAAATATACGTATGTATGCCTTTTTCCATAAATTTACTACTTAATTCTTCAAAAAACACCTGTCAACAAAAAAGCATTTCGCCAACACTAAAACTTTTGGTTCCTTTCATTGCCCATATTGTTTAAAACATGCGCTGACATTTTTATGTAAATACCTCTATTAGGTTTTGTGGATATCATATTAACGGTGGAGAATATTGGCGACAATTAAAGTTTTTGAGGAAATGGAAGTGAAATGCAAATTTTAGCTGCAAAATAGGTATCCCTGTATGATAGGTGCCTTCCTTTTCTCAGAAAAGATGAACTGTTTTGGAAAGGGGAAAGTCTGAACTACAAGAAATAACAGCAATAGAAAAATTTAATCAATGTGGTCGATAACCAGTATTTTTAACGTAGTCGGATATCTTAAAGTGATGTATGCATTACTACTTCTTTTTTCCCCCTCTGCTGTTTCCTTAGCGTTGAACGAAAATAGTAAAATGATTCCTTTAGAGGAACGCGTGAAAGCAAGAAACTTTCGTTGCGTCATACGAATCATTCAATTAAGAACGAAGAGGGAAATGAGATGATCACAAAAGGAAGAGATTTCTTTTTTTCATCCTTCAACTTGTGCTGATCCTCATTTCATTCACTTTCGATGTAATTGCGCTCTCTTTAGTATTTTGACATAACTTTCTCATTTTCTCTAGAGAGTATTTTGCTATACGAACAGGCTTAAATACCAGTGACAAGATTTCTCTTTCTGTTGTAGTATCCGACGAAGTTCGAAGAAGAAATAAAAAAAACCCCGATTTTTTTAAACACTATTTAATAATATGATTTTTTTTAATTTTCAGTTATAAAAACTATAAATTCAAAAAACAGGTATTCGAAAATATAATATATTGTGAGAAATAGGAAAATGGGTATTAAATTTTAATGAGATTCAGGTTTACACTCTACACAAAATGATAATGCAGCCATCCTATTTGTCCTTGCACACAAGTTATAGAATATAAAGATGAATGAAATGAACCAGCATCTGAGAAAAAGTTTTGAGATGCAAAGAAGTGATGGGTAAAAATATGCATTTTTTCCATAAATACACAACATTTCTCTAAAAGCATCTGTAAATGAAAAAATATCTCACCAAAAATAAAACTTTTGATTCATTTCATTGCCCATATTTTTTAAAACATACGCTGATATTTTTATGTGAATATCTCTATTAGGTTTTGAGACACCTTGTTAATGGTGATTCATGAGAATTAATTTTTTTTAAATTGAAGTGAAAGACAAATTTTAGTTGAAAAATATGCTCCCCTGCATGATAGGACAGTTTTCCTAGAAAAGATGAACTATTTTGGGAAGAGGAAAACCTGAACTTCAAGAAATAGTAAAAACATTCGTTAATGGGGTCGATGACCAGTGTTTTGAACGTAGTAACATTTAAACATTTTTAGATATAAATATTACGTAGCATTTATTGCCATCAAATAGTTTAAAGAAAAACAGCATCCAAACGACTTCTACGATTTTGAGCAATTTTTGGAATTCTTGATTTTAAGCCATTTTTGTAAAAGGAATCCATATAAATAAAAATGAATGTTTGTCTGTATGTAGCTGTCATTCCACTCCTCCGATAAAACTTAGACTACTTATGACTTGCACTTATGGGATGTTTAGAGCCATTATACTGCTGCATTGAAACGAAGCATTTCCGAATCTGCATAGCTGAATGGTTATGGACTCATAGTCAGGAGAGCATGTGTTCGAATCCGGTTGACTTAAAATTTGTTTTTCCTTTATTTCATGTCCCAGAAGATTCTGAACCTTTCTTCAATTTACAGTATAAGTGTTCCGGACTGTCCCCAGAAAGATATTCTGGAACTTTCCCTGCCTGTGTAAAAGCTCAAGATCTCTCAGTCACAATGCTGTGAGTTCAGAGTTGAGCTAATACATTGGTTTAACTCTACTTTCTGTGTCCTATCGACGCGACTATATAATCACCTAATGTTTAATCTATCTATTAACCGCGGATTAACCACCAAATAACTCGCCAAAGAGACGCAACAGATTCAGTAAAGATGCTAAACTCAAGCTACACGTTCATATTTCTTAGCTGCTGCACGTAAAGGCAATGCAAGTCTCTCTCTGAGATAACAGCTTTATTAGAGAGTGTGCGAGTTTAGGTTAAAGTTTTAGGGGAACCAATACCATAAGTTTGAAATTTTAACTAAGAATTTTAAAAAATGGCGTTTTTTGCCGTAACTTCCGTAAGTATTATGGTACAAATAATTTTCCATCTTCTTGGTTTCCAAAAATTTATCTTTAAAGCTATATAAAATATTTTATGGTATAAACATATTCTCTATGTTGAATCCATTTTAAAACAAGAGTTTTAATCACATTTTCTAACATTAAACTTGAGAATTATGCGCGGATATGAAACGAATCACGAGATACTATAAATAGTTTCTTTCATTATCATTCTGAAAGAACGCCAAGCATTACAATTCTAAAAGAGTACAAAAGTCTAATACATAAAAATAGATATTTGCTTGTAGAATAGCATAATAAAAATAAAATTAATATTATTTTCGCTTCTCCTTTATACGTCCTTCTATTTCAATGAATGCATTCACTGCCAGCAAGAAAATAAATATTATTCTTCCTATCATGCTTAATTTAAACAAGATAACTATTTCAAATTCCAAACGATATTCCCAAGATTATTGCTTCTGCGGCGCCGGTTACCAGCTAGTTGGTTTATACTCAATGATGTGTGTTGTTAGAAGCTCAAATGATTAACGAATAAAACTAACTGCGATTCCTGCATAAAATGCTACTACTTTAATACTACTAATAAAATACTTCTAAAAAATAAAAGAAGTTAAAATACTTTATCTGTATCAAAATGCGTTGCTTCAAAAATATATGTCTGTGATACAAGTATTTCACAGACATATATCACACAGACAAGTGAAAAAAGCATTTCAATCATTTCATCCAAAACAATACTGAATTATTGTAATCGAAATCTTCTCGAGCAACGTTTTCTGTGGAATAGTGGAAACCTTGAAAAGTTTTTCAATTTCTACCTTCAAACCTCAAATTTATGATTTCTTGTGTAGATGGTTACATTAGTTTTTCAGTTTGGATCAAAGCCAAATCGTACTCAACATAAAAGTCATTTTTACAACAGGTGTTGCTTTTAAGGGGTTTTTCTGATCACCTGGGTGTCAGTATTGCTCTGAAGGGGGTTCCTCCCAGGGCAATTCTTCACCCCATTTTCATATTTAAAAAATGAAACGATGTTTGATTCTTGTTAATTATGAGTATCACAATGCCAATGTGACAAAAAAAATTATCATGTGAGAACATGATGTTATTTTGGTCTGTGTTTTTTGGAGCCTCCAAATGTGAAAGCAAAAACTGGTGATGATGATGATGTCGTGTCCATTTTACCACGGAAAGGGGGAGGGGCGCGGTAGCTTCTGAGGGTAAAGACTCCTGAGCACCGAGACAGCAGAAGTCTGACATCTAGCTCAAAGGAAGGTAAGAAACACATTCGTTTGCACAAACCCTTTTTAAGGGGGTCTCATTCATATATCTCACAGATAGAACACACAGAAGAACAACGCTGCCCGAACTGGGCCTCGAACCCGGCACGCTCAGATCACGGGGAAGAAATGCTACCTCTAGGCCAGGACGCCGGCTGCAAAAACTGGTTAACGACTTAAATTAATTGAGACAAATAATGACTTGGGGGGGGGGAATAGTTATGTTTTCACACAATAACTTGAAATTTGCGATAGTAGATTTCATTTTTATCATGTGAGAATACGTTGTAATTTTCACTTGAGGTTTTAAAACGATCTGAATGCCACAAATTGTTGAAGACACAAAATGCGTGGACAACAAATTGGAGATTTGTCCCTTTTTTATTTATGCTTCTTTTGAGGATAGATTTTTTTTTTTTTTTTTTTTTTTTTTTACAAACTCAAGTAAAATTTCACACGATCATTTCAAGATGTGAAGAAATTGAAAGATAACTTATTTCTAAAGATAATAAACATACATAAGAAACAGAAGTTTATATTAATTTCCTTTACTTCTTTGTTTTTTAAAATTACTATTTAACTTAGTCATATTTCATGTATATAAGAATGGAGTATTTTAATGGATATTTTACAAACTTCTTCATGCATAACAGTTTTGTACAGTTATGCATAATCTATTTTGATATTTCCAGAATTTAATAATGACTTAATCGATTTTTAAAATTAAATTTTACTTCTATATGGGCGGAGCAGTGCGCAAATTTTTTTTAGAAAAAGGTTGCAGAACATAATTAAAATAATAAAATAAAGAAATAAAATCTGCTATCGTAAATTTCAAGCTATCATGGGAGAATATTTTATTATTTATAAATTATTATTTGTCTTAATTAATTTATTAACTGGTTTAAACCGATTTGAAACAATCACAAGACTTCTCTGTCTCTCTCTCTATATATATATATATATATCTATATATATATATATGTATGTGTGTGTGTGTGTGTGTGTGTGTGTGTGTGTGTGTGTGTGTGTGTGTGTGTGTGTGTGTGTGAATATATGCATGTGTGTATATATATATGTATGTATATATATGCATACATATATACACATACACATATATATATTCAATTTTTCTAGCTACCGAACAAGGTTTTGGAGCCCGATAGATTTTGAGATGAAAGGAACAATAGTTTTTCTTAACATCGTCGCATGCATACTCTGAATGCGCCGTAATTGTTTCAAACCTATTAAAATGGGTTAATGACTTAAATTAATCAAAACAATTCTTAAGAATTCAGAGAATACATAATTTGGAAATAAAGTTATAACTTTAGTTGGCGATAAATCGCGAAATGTGACAACCTTCTGCGTTATTTTTTAATAACCATATTTTAATTAGTTAAAATGATCCCTGAACTAACAATGTTTATAGATTAAACAAACAATATTTTAACTAGTTTGGTTTATTTAAAAAAAACGTTTCGTGTGTTAGATAATGACACTGTGATTTTAAAAAAAATACTGCAACACCAGACAATAAATAATGGAAAAACTGCACTGCGGAAGCTGACTTCAAAATAAAACTACAACAGCAGACGATAGATATTTCAAAAGCTATAGAGTGAAAGCCGACTCCAAAATAAAACTACATTAGCAGACGATAGATATTTCAAAAGCTACTGGGAAAGTCGATTCCAAAATAATGAGAAAGGGATAAATCGCTAGTTTATTGCCTGCGCGTTTTGAGGCTTCAACAATTTGTTGCCCTCACATTTTGAGGCTCCGAAAAGCTCAAGCGAAATCTCTCAGATGCTTATAATTCTGGCAGTAATATATGTACATATTTGCAAAGTATGGCGATTGTTAAGTCATTTCATACTGCTTTGAAGGAAAAAAATCCAGTGCTGTGTTTGCTTACATGGTCATAAAAATATCGTAAAATAGAAGGATCAGCAAATCGAGATTTCATCGAGCGTTAAAAGACATGTTCTCGAGGATCCTTTAAAGATCTTTTGCAAAGTGGTTGCAGATGTCTTTCCATTTCTGAAGTGCTAACAATACTTGCATTGTTCCTACTTCCTAATTGTAAGGCAACTTTAGACGGGCCGCTGCATTGTCAGTGTTCCCTCGTTCAAACTACTAAGGACCTACTGCTTGACCTCTGAACCCTCCTTTCTTTTCAAAGTAACGAGACGCAGAAGACTTTTCTTAAGAATGTAAAAGATCATATTAATGCTTTAAGGTCGGAAAAGTTTGATAACTGAATGCTCAATCTGAGAAGAGTTTAACATATTCTTCTTTTTTTCGAAATGTACTATAAATATTTCGGAAAGTATTATCTATCATATTTAATACAACTTAATAAAGAATATGTACATATTTATTACAATTTAATGAGAAATATAGACATATTTAATACAATTTAATAAGAAATAGGCACATATTTATTGCAATTTAATATGAAACATGTACGTATTTATTGCAATTTAATATGAAACATGTACGTATTTATTGCAATTTAATAAGAAATATGCGCATATTTATTACAACTTGATAAGAAATATGTACATATTTATTACAATAAGAAATAAGCGCATATTTATAACAACTTAAGAAATATGCACATATTTATTACAGTTTAATACAAAATGTGTACGTAATTATTACAATTTAATAAAAAATATGTACATATTTATTACGATTTAATAAGAAATGTGTGCATATTTATCGCAACTTAATAAGAAATATGCACATATTTATTACAACAGTAAGAAATATGCACGTATTTATTACAATTTAATAAAAAATATGTATATATTTATTACAATTTAATAAGAAATTCGGAATATGTATATATCTACCTAACTACAAACAATTCAAAACCAAATCTACAAACAAGTAATTATCATAGGCGCAAATATAATAATAATAATATCAAATGATTTCTTTAATGTCAAACAATATAAAATCCATTAAAAAATAAACCATTTTCTTCTAAAATTAGTTATTTCTATTAATAAAAATGAATGTTTGCCTGCATGTCTCTGATGCCTTCCTAAACCGTCCATCCGATCGCGATGAAACTTGGGCAGCTTATTGTTTGCAACTACGGAATGATTATAGGGATAGTACAATGATCTAAAATTTGAAAATAAATTTTGAATCTCAACCGCATCTATTTACCAAGGATTCATCTCTAAATAACTTACCAAAGAGGCAATAGATTCTGTAAGAATGCTCAATCCAATAGAAAGGTTCATATTTTGAAGCTATAGGGCTCAAATGTCATGAGAGTCATTCTCAGAGGTAACCACTTTATTATAGATGATGCGAGAAAGTTTTGTGGAGACCCCCAACCTTGAGGGTTTTAAAATTTAATTAAATGCTAGCGTTTTCCACAGTAGCCACCAAAATTATTGTAGTACATCATTTGGCTCCCTCTTAATTTTTAAAAATTGTCTGTTTCACTATATTAACGATTTTATGGTATAGATACATTTTCTTGGTTAATCCATTTTAAAAGAAAATATTTTCATCACATTTTCTAAAATTAAACTTGAGAATTCCAAACGAATATGAAACGAATCACGAGATACAATAGTTTCTCTCATTACCGTTCTGAAATATCACCGCGTTTTACAGTTTTAAAATAATGCACAAATCTAATAGCACCAAACTACATTTGTGAGAGGACATTTGATCTCGACGGATTCAACATGAAACATATCCCCTTACTCTGTTCTCTGGTCTCGAACTTGAAACCCTCCGGTTCTGACCTTACCACGAGGTCACCGCAGCTGCCCTACGATTGAGAGTCCCACAATATAAATTTCAGAGCTCGAAACGCTATTTTAAGGTATCCGATTGGGTTAAAAACACTGGTTATCGACCCCATTGGTGAATGTTTTTTTTTAATTATTTCGTGTAGTTCAGACTTTCCTCTTTCCAAAACAGTTTAGTTCTTCTAGGAAAAGGAAGGTCACCTATTTTTCAGCTGAAATTTGTCTTTCAATTCCATTTTCTCAAAACTTTCATATTCATAAAAATTCTCCACCCTTAACATGATATCTCAAAAACTAAAGGAGGTATTCACATAAAAACTCCCGCGTGTGTTTTAAATAATTTGAGCAATGAAAGGAACCCAAAGCTTTATTGTCGATGAAATACTTTTTCATGTACAAGTGTTTTTGGAAAAATTGAAGCTGTGAATTCGTGGAAAAAATGCCTCTGTACGTATATTTGTACTCATACCTTCTTTGCATTTCTTAGATTATGGCTCATTTCATTTATCATTATATTCTATGATTTGTGTAGAGAGAAAAATAGGATGGCGGCATCACAATGATGTGTAGAGTGTGAACCGTTCGGGTTAAATTTCATTAAAATTTGCTGCACATTTTCCTGTTTCACAAAATATATTATATTTTCAAATAATTTTGTTGTACGTATAGAGTTTTGCATTAAAATTGACGATACATTTAAAAACCATAATTTTAAAAATCTTCCTTCGAATGTAGTCAGATACCTTAAGTTGCATTTCCATTTATAGTACACAAAATAAGATACACATTTTTTATTTAATTATGTGCAATAATTATTTGCATATAGAATAAATTTCTTTTGAACGGTTGTAAGTTGAAAAAAATCTTCAACGTGTTGTCCTCTCTTTTTCTTTCGCTCTCCCTGAAAATGTTGCTGCTAGTACACATTCAAATTTGCTTGTGAAATTTTGCCTCGATGTTGGGAATGGTGGTAAAGTTTCCGGCCCGAGACCTGAATCCACCGAAGAACCGCTCTGCAAGCGGGTCTTTTGCACATTCAATTCGTACGGCAGAATTTCCTCCCTCTAGTGTGATGCTGTGTGGAGAAGTGGATGTCAGCTCAGATGTCGTCCTTTTCATCTGACAGCGGTTCAAATTTTAGGTATCCGTCCCCAAATAGTTGCCCTAGCTTTACCTTACAATGGGACGTTAATATAACTGAGCTAAACTATACTGCGAGAAAGATGGGCCATTATTACTCCTGCTGTGATGCTGTATGGAGAAGGGGAGTGCCAGCTCAGGTGTTCCCCTCGTCATCTAATCGGGGTTTAAAATGACTAGGTTCGTTTCAAAATATCCATAGTCTTGCTTTAAAACGGGGTGTTAATATAACTAAACTGAACACAGATATCATCTTTATCAGCTAATATATGAGATGATTATAATGCCCAATTGCAACAATCTTAGCTTAGGATAGGGTTTATTCATAAAATCAGATTAATCTATCAGTTGTAATATTTTCACAAATTTAATTTTTATATACTAAATTATTTGGATGAAAAAAATATATATATATTGATTTAAGACCCATAACATTAAAAAAATACATTTACTTATACATTTATTCAAAAGCCGAGAACCATTTTGATTTTATGACCGGTCATACATTCATGAATTTGCAAGGAAATTCTTCAAGCGTTTGAAAGATTGATGGCGATAAATTTGATCAGAAGTATAAATTTTTTGTTTGATTGAACATATGAATCTTTCTGATCATCAAAAGTAGTCTTTCATGTTTAGCTTCTCAGTTTAAATCGAATCACTTTTTTTTCTGTAATAAAAAAAAATCAGAATTCATTATCAAAATCACTGCTGCTTTTTGAATTGTTAAATGTCAGCCTTAGTACTTAGACCCTGAGAATCAACCGCAAATCCTGCTTATACCAATTGCAGCGAATTTTTCAGAAGAAAGGAAGACACTTATTGCTGAATTTAGATGTGAATCAATTCTAAAAGATTCTCAAAAGTTTCCGAATGATTTTTGAATGAAAACAATGACGATGGAAGGTTTTGAAAAAGAGTTTCTGATCATATTTTTGCATTTATTTGCGTAGAATTTATATGTTTTGAAATTCAAATCATTGCAAACGGTAAAAATGTACTGTAGAGAAGTCAAGAGATTGACTGGATTGCCCACCAGATGGCGGGCTAGGAGGTGATAGTTGTTGTGCCGTTGAGAGTTGATGAGGGACGTGTGTGTACGAAGGCGGAAAAATGTTGCTGATCTTTGATATGTGTGTATTGTGATTGTGTTAATTTTTTCCGTATTAAATGTTCCTGTGCCGTGACATCTTAAGCTACCAAATAAATATTGATGTCAGAAATACATCTCATCATTCCCCCACGACACTACAGTCCTATAATCTGGTGGCAGCCGTGGCACGAAAGCAAAACTAAGTGCCTATAATAGTTTGGATGGTTGGGGTAAGTACCTTTTTTGTCTGAAGGATACCTTGGTATTTTTGCTCTCAATTTTTGTATTAAAATCTGGGAAAATTGAAATACTTAGTTGCAATTCTTTCGATTCATATTTTGCATTAAATTTTGGATTAAGATTGTTATCCCGGCAAATACTTATCCTTGCTATTCTGTTTACAAAAAGAATTTGTTTTTGTAAAACGAAAGAATACTGAGGAGAGAAATAAAAGTGTAATTTTGTGTGAATAAGTACACTAGGTGATTTAAAAACATAGCATTCAAATACAATACTTGGTCGTGATATTAAAATAAATATTTGATGTTTGTTATTTATTAGAATTTCAAATGTGTTTCATTGTTTATATTGTATTCTGATTGAAAAGTAATATTTCAAAACTGAGGATTATTGTTTCGTAAAAATAAATACGTAAACCCAATTTAAGTAGTATTGTGTGGAATATGTATAATGCTCTATTTTCTTTGAAGTGATAATTTAAACTGATTCTTCGAAAACGGAAATGAATATAAATTTTTCTTTGGTTTTCTTGGAAAGCATTTTATTTTGCTTGTTTGTTGAATGTGTTCTGATAAAAAAAAAGTACTTTCGTTTCTTATTCTGAAAAGTAAAAGGTTGAACAAAGATAATATTTTCTTTATATCTATGTATACGCATATGAAAATTTTTTTTGTGTGTGTTTTATTGTAGTGAAAGAATTTATGTGTTAATGTGTAGTTATTCTTTTGATGCGTTACAATGATGATTCATAGTGATTGTAGCTAGTTTATGACGTTTCAAAATTTATTATTGCTCGTTGATAAAGTAAAATTATTCTGAATTAAATATAAAAATTTCTTTTTTTAATCACTGTTTGTTTAAAGAAAAAAAAACGATAAGTTAGTCATTTTTATACAACTGATGCATTCATTATTTTAGAAGTTTTGAGTTGTTCGTGGTGTTAAACTTTTATTTTTTGTTTAACAAGAAAACAAGAAGAACTGCAAAATTTGTTTTGTTCTTATTTTTTATCTGAATTGTACTTTTGATTTCCGTATTCTTATTGAAGTTGATTCATTTGTTTTTAAAATAAATTTATATATTTGACATATTTTTATTTCAAAACAAGATTTATGGGTTAAATCTTATCTCGGCATTTAAGAGATTTAATTAAAAATTTGTTTGCAGAATATTATATAGTTTTGAATTTTAGCGTTAATTTATATTTTTGCTTAAAATAAAACCATGGCTTATTTAGCTAAGGCAAGAAAAGCAGAACTTTTAGAAATATGTGAAGAATTAGGTTTGGAAGCAGATTCTGCAGATAAAGTTTTGGAACTTAAGAATAAAATTTTAAATAGTGAAACCTATAGGGAAGAAAAAGTAAAAATGATATTGGAGAGGATTATTGAAGACAGAAAACAAATGGAAGATGAACGAGTTAGTAAAGAAGCTGAAAGAATTAGACAGCATGAACTAGAAATGAAAAAATTAGAAATGTCAAACAGAGATCTTAATAGAACAAATGAAACCCGAAATACTGTTGAGGTCAATTCAAGAATTCAACTAGCGCAGATTACACCAAAGTATGATGAAAAGCGAGATGAAATGGGACTGTATTTAACAAATTTCGAGAGAAGAGCAGAAATGGCTCAAGTTCCAAAGAAAGATTGGGTTGCTTACCTATTAGCTGTTTTACCTGTAGAATTATCTCACATGCTAGCTAGAGAAGAACCGGACGATGCTAATAACTATGATTTTGTTAAAAATCTTATTTTGAAAAGGTATAAACTTAATAGCGAAAAATTAAAGCAATGCTTTTATAGACATCACAAAACTCCTGAAAAAACCTGGAAAATTTACGCTCAAGAACTGTCGAGTTATTTTAATGAATGGATTTCGGAATTGAACATAACGACTTTTCAGGAACTAAAGGATCTAATTGTGACGGAACAACTAAAATTTAGAGTACCTGCAGAAGTGCGAGAACGTTACTTAGAAGATTGGTTGAAGTTTACTTCTCCTTATGAATTAACTGAAAAGCTCGATGAGTATGAAAGCATCAAAGAAAGTTTTAAAAGAAGGGAATTACCAAAAAGGAATTGTCCAAACTTCCGAAGTGAGAATCAAACTAAGTTTACAAATAAAGAAAATGTGAAAGATTTTAAACCAAAGTTTCAAATCAAACCTGAAGCAAACCCAGATAAGCCAAAAGAGAAGGAATTTAATAGAAGGAAAGTATTGCGTTGCTATGAATGTGGGTCTACTAATCATCTTAGACCTCAATGCGATAAGCTGAAGAAACTAGAATCCATATCCCATGTTGTGTCTGCTTCAAACATTGATGATGTAATGACACGTTACACAAGCATTGGTAAGGTAAATGGTGTGGATATGAAAATTCTTCGAGATACTGGTGCTACTATAGATTTGATCTGCAACAAATATGTGAAACCACATATGTATACAAGTGAGAAAGTTTGGTTGAGGACACCTTTAGAAGAATCTTTACAATGCTTACCTCTTGTCGAAGTTGAGTTAGAATGTGAAATGGGACACATAGTTACTAAAGCTGATGTTTTGAGAGATTCATTGGATCAAGGAAGATATTTACTTGGAAATAAAACTGCTATGTTATTCGAAGAATTGAAAACGAAAGAAAATGTGCAAGTACATATGATAAATGCTATTCAAACTAGGGCCCAGAAGAAGCTCTTAGAAAAGGAAGAAAAAAGTACTTCACTTGAACAGCTTGAGGAAAATTTAAATGAAAACATACTAGAAGTTGGAGACAAGCCCAAGGAGACAGAATTACCTTTTCCTGAGGTTAATGAGTTACCTCTGCAAAATCTCTTAAAAATTTCTCCAAAAGAATTTGTTGAAGAGCAGCATAAAAGTGATGAATTAAAACCACTTATAGCAGAAGCAAAGAAAAAGACTTCCAAATTAAATAAATATTTCTTGGAAAAAAATATGCTATTCTACAAGAAAGTAGATAAAAAGGGAACTGAAAGAAAGCTGATTGTTGTTCCAGAAAAATTTCGAGAACAACTTAAAACATTTTTCCATGAAGATGGAGTGGCACATTTAGGTGCAGGAAAAACCAAAAACACTTTTCAAAACATTTTTTTGGCCTAACTGTTTTAGTGACGTTGAAAAATTCGTTAAAACATGTGACTACTGTCAACGAGTCGGTAAGCCTCGAGATAAGAAAAAAGCTCCCTTGAAGATTGTTCCTGTGGTTACAGAAATTTTCACTAAGCTGAATGTGGATGCGTGTGGCCTTTACCTGTCAGTACTTCAGGAAACAAATACATCATAACCGTGATATGTCTATCCTCTAAATATCCCGATGCCATTCCCACTCCTGATTTGTGTTCAACAACCATCGTTGATGCGTTACTCCAAATTTTCAGTCGTCTTGGTTTTCCAAAGGAATTACAAACAGATCAAGGAACATCATTTGTGAGTGTACTTACTACAGAATTTACAGACAAATTTGGAATTAGAGTTGTGAGAAGTTCTGTTCGACACCCTCAAAGCAATCCTGTAGAAAGGATGCGTAGAACTTTAAAACGAGTAATCAGGGTTCTTTGTCTTGAATCTGGAAACGATTGGGAGAAAATCTTACCACAAGCATTGTTTGCCTTAAGAACTGTTACTCATGACAGTACTGGTTTCAGCCCGGCAGAACTTGTCCATGGCCGAAATTTGAATACTCCCATGATGTTAGTCTATGAGAAATTAACAGAGCAAGGTGAAGAAGAAACCGATGTGATATCTTATGTTTTTGAATTGATGAATAGAATGAAGCTTTGTCAAGAACTTGCCGTTCAAAAAATGCAAGTAACTAAAAAGAAACAAAAACTGTGGTATGATCTGAAGGCAGAAAAACGAGAATTCAAAGAAAATGATTTAGTTCTAGTGACAGCTCCGTCCAAACCGAATAAACTGTCCGTTAATTGTATTGGACCAGGAAAGGTTGTGAAACAACTTTCAGAAACGAATTATATCATAAATTTTCCAGACAAGGACAAAACTCAAGTGTACCTTGTAAATATGTTAAAGCCATACTTTCAAAGAGAAGAAAATGTTAATCTGTTATGTTTAAAAGACAATACGAATAAACAGGATGACGAAGAAATTCCACAGATAGAAATAGGATTCAAAGATTGTGACTTATCTCAAGTTTGGCAGGATATTCAGTCGAATACGATTTTGTCAGAAATTCAGATAACAGAACTGTGTCAACTGATCGAAAGATATTCAAGCACTTTTTCAAATAAACCTGGTTGTACAAATTTGACTGAACATGAAATTGATCTAGTATCAGAGCAACCTATTTGCTCCAAACCTTATAGACTTTCCCCTCGACAATCTGGAATTTTAAAGGCTGAGATAGAAAAAATGTTGAAGCTAGGAGTTATTGTACCAGGAGAATCTGATTTTACTTCTCCTAAAATATTAGTTGAAGCTCCCGGCAAGGACGCTAGACCTTGTATTGACTATCGCCGTTTGAATAAAATTACTCGAACTAAATTCTTTCCCCTGCCTAATATAGAAGAGTTGATAGAAAAGGTATCAGCAGCTAAATTTATATCCGTCCTGGATTTGACCAGAGGTTACTGACAAATTCCTTTAAGTAAAAATGCTCAAAGATATGTTGCGTTTGTAACAAACTTTGGCCTTTACGACTTCCATTTGGTTTGAAGAATGCACCATATGATTTTAGTAGATTTATGTCCAAAATATTACAAAATTGTGAAGAATATGCAGTACCCTATTTGGATGATGTGGCCATTTTCTCACAAAACTGGAAAGACCATTTGACCCATCTAGAAGATATTTTATCAAAACTGAGCGAAGCAAATTTACATATAAAGCCTTCTAAATGTCAATTTGCTCGAACTTCTGTAAGATATCTCGGACATTTAGTTGGACAGGGATTACGAACCCCTGGTGAATTAAAAGTTGAAACAATAAAAAATTTTCCAACACCTACTAACAAGACCGAAGTTAGAGCTTTCTTGGGACTAGCTGGATATTACAGAATGTATATACCTGGATTTTCTGTGATTGCTGCTCCCCTGACTAATTTGTTAAAGGGTCGAACTAAGAAATCAGCAGTTGACTGGAATGAATCCTGTCAAAAAGCCTTTGAAGAACTTAAGGATAAATTGACTAAAAATCCTGTTTTATACAGCCCGGATTTTGGAAAGCCTTTCGTCATCCAGTGTGATGCCTCGAACCTTGGTATTCGTGTTGTGCTCTCTCAGGTTGTTGAAAATGAAGAGCATCCCATCATGTACCTGAGTAAAAAATTTTCACCTGCGGAACAGAAGTATAGCACTACCGAAAGAGAATGTGCTGCAATTATTTTTGCTGTGCAAAAGTTAAGATGTTACCTTGATGGACATGAGAGGTTTACCATACAAACAGACCATAATCCTTTGGTGTGGCTCGGAACAAATGTCGGAACCAATCCAAGACTTTTGAGATGGGCCTTAATCTTACAACCTTTCAATTACGAGATTGTACATCGAAAAGGCAAACAGCATCAAAACGCTGATAGTTTAAGCCGTATTCCGTAACTAGAGGCAACTTTTAGCCTATCAATACAAACCCATAACTATTGTATTGTATGTACATATATTCATTATCTATTACATGCACCTAATTCTAAGGAATCCTATACTCTTCTAGTGCTTACATGTTAATTTTGTGTGGTATATATATTAAAATTATAAATTCGTGGGATAAGTATTTGCGCTATTGAAGGAAAGGTATCTTCTCTGGCAGAATGGGTGCCTACCATTTCTTTTAATGTTGCATTTTTACCTTCAAAGAACTTTGAATAAATTTTTTTTCATAAGACAATTTTTTAGGTTTCGTGAAGGAAAGAGAATAACTGATTTGAATATTTTCCCTGATAAAATTTTTAGTGTTCCAGGAAAGAAAAAGAACTTTTCACTACGTGGAAAAGTTTTCCCCGAAGGGAGGAGGCTGTAGAGAAGACAAGAGATTGACTGGATTGCCCACCAGATGGCGGGCTAGGAGGTGGTAGTTGTTGTGCTGTTGAGAGTTGATGAGAGACGTGTGTGTACGAAGGCGGAAAAATGTTGTTGATCTTTGATATGTGTGTATGGTGATTGTGTTAATTTTTTCCGTATTAAATGTTCCTGTGTCGTGACATCTTAAGCTACCAAATAAATATTGATGTCAGAAATATGTCTCATCATTTCCCCACGACACTACAGTACATAATTAGAACCAAATGAATGGGTTTTTATTTTCAGGCAGTTTCCCTTTTACTTAAATTTGAGTGTTGAATAGAATTTAGAACATAAATCAGCTGAAGATGAATCCTCTGATTTCTGTTAACTTGGAGATGAAGTCCTTGAAAATGGAATGACATTGATGTAACTTTTTTTTTCTGCATTTGTGAAATACATCTGTACGTGTATGACGGTATCGCGCAAATGTGGATATTGAATTCCTCCGAGGATCGAATTTGCGACCTTCCGATTTGTAGCCGCGTAACATATCCCCTATATAAAAGTGATCACCAATGCTTAGTGGCCGATACTGACTTATTAAGATACCACCACAATACTCCCCTACCAGTGAGTCAGCGTAGAGACGAACAATTTTATAGCGCCAAGCGTTATGGCGAGCGAAAAGAGTGTTCATTGTCCAAAGTCACCAATGTGGAGGGTCGCAATGTGGAGTGCCGCCAATGTGGAGACAGAATTCCACCAAGAATCGTAAAGTCGCGAGTTCAATCCTTGGTGAAATTCAATCTCCACATTGGCGGGACTCCACAAGTGTTATTATAAGCAGCATACAGAGTATCTGGGTTGCAGGTAAGACTTTGAATCTAGAAATTTGGAATAGAAAATTGTGTCGGCAGTTTTTTACAAAATGGAAAATTCCATTGTCCAATTAAAAATAGTCACGAGCCTCTTGAGAAGTAGATATAGGAAATAGACATGACAATAGACAAAAAATATATACAAATAGACACGAAACATTTGGAAAACTATGTATAAAATAATAAGGAGATAAAATGGTAATCTCGTTTATTTATTTTAATTTATAGATAAGACATTATAGTGGGTTTTTAAAAATATAAGTTACTAGCTGGTATCCAGCGCATTGTTGCCGCCGAAAAAAATAATATTAAGTGCAATCCATCAATCATTTGTCAATGTTTCATCGAAATAGAATGAAGGGTATATAAAATACGAACAAATAAATATTCCTTTTTATATACTAGATTCGTGTATTCTTTTAAAATTGTAAAGCATGCTGTTCGTTCAGAAGGGTCATGAATGAAATCATTTATTGCATCTCGTGACTCGTTTCATATTCTTTTCGAATTCTCAAGCTGAATTTTAGAAAAGGTGATTAAAATATTTTATTATAAAATTTATTTAACATAGAAAATATATTTACACTATAAAATCGTTTATATAGTTGAAAAGATAAATTTGGAAAACAAAGATGGTGCAAAATGATTTGTACTGTAATATTTTTGGTAGTTATTGTAAAAAATGATAAAATTTAATTAAAATTTAAAAACCCCAGGATTCGTCTTCCCAAAATGTTCTCCTATCATCTGTGACCTCTGAGAGCAACTTTCGTGACATTTTCGTATTGTTTTTAGCATCTATTGTCTCTTCGGCGAGTTTTTTGGAAATGAATCCTTGGTCAATCGATGTGGTTGAGATTCGATTTTTTTTTTTTTTAATTTTAGATAATTGCATTATCCTTATAACCATCCCGTAGATGTAAGCAATAAGCTGACCCAGTTTCATCGCAATCGGATTGACGGTTTAGGAAGGCATAAGAGGCATACAAACATTTTTATTTATATAGATTCAATAGATTTCGAATCATCAATGTGAAAAAAGAATAGTAGTTTTGAAATCGAATGCTCGCAACCGATTGATAAAAATGATCTAATAATATTTAAAATATTTCTCGTCTCTCTTTTTTCTTTTTTTAATATAATTTTCCAGACAGTAAGCTCTGAAAATGGCATATTATTGTAAAGTTCCGACATTATTTTTTTATTTAATTATTTTATTACAAAATTTTGATTTTCATTTTTATTTGTAATATGAAAAATGGCATTTTCTAGCACACAACGAATGTTCAAAATATGGTTTTAATGTAATCAGAATGTCATACTGACAAATTCACGAATTAATGTCTTTTTGTATTTTCTATTTTCAATATTAATAAAACAATACAATATATAATAAATTGTAATGTTTTTATGAACAATTTACTAAAAGAAACACATAATATTCCTAGAATGTTAGCTACATCACACATGGAATAAAAACGTCGTTATAAGCATTGTTCGTTTTTTGCTTAGTTTCAGATTTTAATGAAAAATACTTCTTATTATGGATGGATTGGTCTCAAAATTTTGAGCACAGTTTTAACAGCTTTTATAGAAGAGCAGCATTTAAAATTTCTTCCATTTAGTTAAGTATTTTTTAATTTCATGTTTACAAACGAATTAATACACTGCTTGTTCATTTATATTTAGTTCTACAGACAGTCTGATACAGATTCTGATCTTTTTAAAAATCATATATCGTGTTTTCCACATTTATACAGATCTAAAAAAAGATGTTTTTATTTTTTGTACTCACTCAAGTGCTAAAAAATTGAAACAAAAATCAGGGATCCATTTTTTTTACTATGACGACATTTCCTGTTTAACCGGAAGCTGAAAAAGGTAAATAATAATTTTTGATACTCTTTCTGGAAGTAACAAGAGAATAAATTTCCACTGGAAAATTACACTCTTGATTAAAGAATAAGCAACAAAACTAGAAATAAAACAAAAGCTATTTAGTGGATCTGCCTGAAAGTTGTGCAGGAGGTCTGTGTGGCATTCATGCCAAACATTAAGTCAAAGAGTAAATGTGTAAATTGCGGTCCGTCAAATGGCCCAAATTGGTGGGGAAAAAACACTGATTTCCACAAAATTTAATAGAACCCAACAAACTGGTATAAAGACTGCATATCGAATTTCATGCTTCTAGCTGAAAGCTTTATCTTAACCACAAACAGAGAGACAGACGAATGGAACGGACAAACAGACAGACAGATACAAATCTAAAAATGTGTTTTTCAAATTAGAGTGAACTTAATTATGGACATTCGACAAAATTTCGAGTTTGAATTATTTGACGTTTAGAATATTTTCTATCTGTATGAAAATACTTTGTCTATATTCTATATATAATACTTTCTTTCTTTAGAATATTTTCTATCTATTTTTAGCTTTATAAATTTAGAATATTTTCTATCTATTTTTATCTATATGAATTTAGAATACTTTCTATTAGAATATGTTCTGTCTATTTCTACCTAGATAAATTTAGAATATTTTCTATCTATTTCTATCTATATGAATTTAGAGTATTTTCTATCAATGAGAATATTTTCTATCTATATTTTTTCTAAAGTATATTTCCATGGAAACAGTAAATTCAAATCCAATAAAGATAACTCAGAATTGTGTTTAACCAAGCAAAAGACCTTTCTTTTATCATTTAGCATGAAATTATACGGCTGCTTTTTTTGCCAAATAAACCATAAAATGCTCGTTTTTTTCTTTATCTCAGCGCGAACAGAAGTCGAAAGTGTCATAAAACAATTCATCATCATCCTCATTTTTATCTCCCAACTCTAAGAATATTGTAGCAATCAAGCCATTATTTGCATGAAAGGAAGTGACCTTCAGGAGGAACACTTTCTTCAATGCGAAAAACAAATTTAGCGCGACAAATACAATAAACCCCTCCTCAACAATTTATGTGTCAAAAATAAAATGTGAAACACCCACGATGAAGGGGTAACACGCGTTTTATGCATGCAGATTCACCTACTACCGTCTCTCGTTATGAAACAAACCTTTCTTGCCTTTACTTAGTTCGTGCATTAAACGGGCGTTTTGCTTGAGATCAAGGTCAACATTTTGAAGGGCAGAAACGAAAATGTTATCTCTCGCACGTGATATATAGTGAAGCATTTTAATTTCAAAAATGTCCAACAAGAGATTTTGACGAATCTCCACATTTCAGATCTTGATTTTGAAAAATGTTTGTGACAGAAAAAACACAAAAAATGCTTTGAACTAGATGGATTAAATTTGGTATACACCTTTTACAACGTTAAATCTCTCGTTTATGAAATAGTAAAGTATTTTAATTGTCAAAAAAATTCCGACTCGAGACTTTGACACATTTCATATATCCTTGATTATGAAAAACACATTTTTGACAAATGTCTATGACAGGAACAACGCAGAAATGCTTTGAGCTAGATGAATAAAATTTGCTATTTGGTACCTTTTACACCGAATATTAGGTTTCTATTAAATTTTGTGCAGAATCTATTTGAAGCGAATCAGCCTGCCAGCGTTTTATATACAGGATGTTGTAATTACTAATCGTCCAAACTATAAGGGGTGATAAAACTCCCCCAAACAAAAGATTTTCACCATACAATGTGGGGTCTGGAAGCGACAGGAGTTTGTCCTGTTCACGGATTGTCAGATCCATGCAAAAGATATTTGGATCTAAACCTTTTGATTCAGTCCTTGTGTTGCTTTTTCACTTCCAACTCATAATTTCAAGAAACAACCCATAAACAGGACTCGGACCCGACCGGAAAATGAAGGCCTGACCTATCATCCGGTTGCATTTTAAACAAATTCAATGAATGCATTCGTCGCTGACAAGAAGCTAAATATCATTCTGAATGAAACAAGAAAACTGTTTCCAAAAAATGTTCCCAAGATTATTTCTGTCGGGGTTCTGTAGACGTGTCGGATACCAGCTAGTCTAAACTTATATAAAGCTCAATGTGTGTGTGTTGGTGCTCTATAGGCCAGACCATTGGACCTATAGCTACCAAATTTGGTACATGCATACTTTGGAGGTCCGGAATGTGCACCTCGGAGCCCTTTTTTCGAATTTTTAATTAGAATTCGAATTAATTAAAATTTATTTTCCGCTATAACTTCCAAAAATATGATCGCATAAACATGATTTTTACATCAATTTAAAGATTAAAAAACTAGCCTTTTAATGGTATCAGTGTTTTAATGTATAACTTAAGCTTCTATTTTTAACGAATTTTTAAAGAAATATTTTAACCATGTTTTTTTAGCACGTGACTGGATAAAATAAAAGAATGCCGGAAGTTCAAATTAAAAAAAATATCATCGCAAAATAAATCTAAAGAAATGCAACTTTCAGCCCGTGACTGGATAAAATAAAAGAAATATAAAATGTGATATTTTCTTTAAAAAATAAATGCAAAGCAAAGGTTTCTACAATCATTTCAATATCTATATCATTAACTCAATAAATCTTCTTTATTTGCAGTCAACCTGATTGAATTTAGACAGATATGCATTGAAATCCCGACTTAATGGCATATTTATGTAATCGTTTGCAATATCTGTATCATTAATTTAATACTTTTTTCCCTTTCTCGCTTTCTTTAAAAAAACATATTTAATATTTTGGCAACATCATCGAATTTTTTTTTTAATATTTTGGAAGCATAACCGATGGTTAAAACTGATTTATAAAGTTAAAGAATATTATTTGGAAAAGGTGTACTTTTAGAACTTTCCGTCCATCATCTTAAAGAAAATATTAATTTCAGGCCAATACATGCCCGGAATGACTTCAAGGCTAATGAATATGTGATTTAATTGAAAATTTTAGAACGAATTACTCATGGCGAAACAGCTGGTCGCCATAGGTGGCTAGTACTAAATAAAATAATATTTTGCGTTGCCTGCGTCCTGGCATAAGGGTAGGGTAGGGTATCTTCTCCGTGATCTTGGGCGTTCCGGGTTCGAGTCCCGATTTTGGCATGGTTGTTATTCTGTGTTCTATGAATGGCTTGGAGAGCCAGTTTTAGGTTCTGTCTTGCTCAGGGTAACTTGGAACACAGAGATAGCAGGTCACCCCAGACCGGTCAACTAATGAGTCTTAGGCTCAGTAAAACCGGAGGGCCCAAACTTGGAACACAGAAGGAGCACATGTTCAACATTTTCCTCGCCCGAATGTTACAGTCATAGGTGACGGCGTCCTGACATAGAGGTAGCGTGTCATTCTGGTTTCGAATCCCGGTTATGGGCATAGTTGTAATTCTGTGTTCTATCTGTGAATAGAGTGAATGTACCCCCCTCTTTAAAAAGGGGTTGTGCAAACGAATGTGAAGTATGGAGTAGTCAAGTCGTACTCTTGAACCTAGTTGGCACTACTGAAAAAAGCAAGAGACGTTAATGAAGGCTTCAAATCGCTGACAGCGACCAGCGAGCTAGTCAATGACATTGAAAATAACAATATTTTTCCTTTTTGAAAACCTTTTTTATTTATTTGCCGTTTTTTTAAAAAAATCTCGTTACAGTGTGCACGATAATCAAGTTATCCCCCGCGAGGATCCCCAAAAAGCTTCATCTGCTCTTACCTTTTCTTTTCCGTCCCAGGTATCTGGCCACGTCGAAATTCCAGCCCACCTATGCCAGGCAGGCGTTTCCTTGCTTCGACGAGCCGAGCTTCAAGTCCACCTTCTCCGTCTCTCTGGTGCACCAGGAGGGATATTCGACCCTCTCCAACATGCCTGCTCAGGTAAGAGATGCCTGTCGCTAGGACTGAACTCGAGACCTTTGGGCTAATAGCCTCGTAACATAATCACAAGTAAAAAAGTGATCACCAAAGTCCAGTGGTTGTCACTGTCTTATTAAGATACCACCAGAATAACGAAATGAAAATTGCCATTTATACTTTATTCATTGCCTACGCGATTGAGAGCTTCAAAACTTCTTAACCAAAAATAACATCATGCTCTCACAAAAAGGAATATCACATTTCGAAGTCGAATAAACATTTCCGTCGCAATGCGATAATCCCAAATGATTAACTGTATTCTTTAACATATTAAATTATATAGAATTTTTAAGAAAACAATATTTTTGTAAATGCTCACTGCTGTTTTTTTAAACACTGATAACATAATGCAGTTTCAGAATGGATTCATCTGAGAGCAGGAGTCCGATCCTTCAATGTTTCTCACTTAAGAATGAATGAAATGATATTTTCTCACTGAGGGACTTTTAATCAAAACTGTTATTGCACGCGAATGAAGTTTTTTTGGAGAATATTATAAAAGTTATTTCATTTAATCTGAAAAAAAAAACGAATAACAGCTGTGATGTCATAGTTCTACGTCAACTTTTTAAAAACGCATCTGCTTTCAAAGAAGCATACATAATAATAATAATGCAATATTGGTAAAAGCAGGCAAAAAAATCTAAGAGATGGGAAGATGCTGATGAATATTGCCATTTATGCTTTATTCATTGCCTACGTGATTTCGAGCTTCAGTTATTCATTGTCTTCAATTATTCAAAACCTCCTAACGAAAACAAGATTATGTTCAAACACGATAAAAAAACAATTATAATAATTTTTATCGCAACCTGTATTGTTAATAAAGCTTTCATCGACTATCCTTTTTAATACTTTGAACTAGGATAGCCTTGCCACATTTTTTCTTTCCTTTCAACCATCTGGTGTATTAGCGAATGCATAAATATGTTTATAAAACCGTTACAATCCTCAATCTGGATTATGTTCTATATTCTATAAAATCATGATAATTTAAGTAAATATTTATAAGTGAAAAAAATTAATAAATTACTGCTTCGGCAAAGTTACCTCTGGAAAAGTAAAACTTTACTTTAAGACAACGAAAAAGATTAAGCTTCTATTACCCTGAAGGACATATGCCTAGCAGTCAATAGCTGTACATGTAAAATTTTTATAAGATAATCAGTATATTCTGATTTTCTTAAAAATTACGCCTCATAAATAATATTGGCACATATATTTCATTAGTGACCAAATCTTACAAAATTTTCAGGCCGTGGTGGCCTGGTGGTAAGGTCACGGCTTCGGAACCGGGAGGTTTCAGGTTTGAGGCCCGATTCCACTGAAGAACCGCCCTGTAAGGTGGGTCTGGTGCACGTTAAATCTGTCAGGTCTACTGGTGTGTCGGAGAGCGGGGGGGGGGGGTGCCGGTTCAAGTGTCATCCTCGTCATCTGATCCCGACTTAAAATGACGTGGTCCGTCCCAAAATAGCCCTAGTGTTGCTCCGAAGCGGGAAGTTAATATAACGGAACTGAATTAACTTACAAAATTTTCAAAGGGTGTGTTTTTAAAACTGTTTCTATTTTTACTGTAGGTGACAGAAGCTCTTCCGGATACAGAATTATATGTGACTCACTTTCAAAAATCGGTTCCCATGGTGACCTACCTGGCATGCTTTATCGTCTGTGATTTTAAGTACAAAGAAACTACTACCTCTTCAGGAAAACCGGTGAGTTTCTTGAATCATGATAGAAAAAGGGAGACGAATTCATAATAATAAAATAATAATAATAAAAAAACTTTATTATTTTGAGATCAAAAGGGATTATAAATTTGAGTCTCTTTTAAATTTCTTGAGTTATTATTTTGAGTTCTTTGTTATTATTTTTTCAGTTATTATTTATTATTATATTTTGTGTTATTATTTATTATTATATTTTGAGTTATTATTTATTGTTATATTTTGAGTTATTAACTGCTTATAGATATATGATAGGCAGTTAATGATTGGAAAATTTGATCCAAAATTTGATGCATAATCACAATTGAAGGGTTTTGCTGCAAAAAGGAGGTGACACCAATTAATCAAATTTGCAGAAAGCCGGAAAAAAAAGTCTAAAAATTCTATGTTTCAATGAGACAGACAACTCCATCTATTGAGTGACGCGAGAACTGAGATGTGGGCTACACCTTTTTTCTACCAAATGAGCAGCCGACGTCCTCGCATAGGGGTAGCGTATCTACCCCGTGATCTGGGTGTCCGGGGTTCAAGTCCCGGTCCGGGTATGGTTGTTCTGTGTTCTCTCTGTGAGATGTATGAGTGTGCCCCCTGTAAAAAGGCGCTGGGCAAGCGAATATGCGTGTCACCTCCCTTTGAGCTAGAAGTCAGACTTCTGACGTCTGGGTGCTCAAGGGTCTCTATCCTCAGAAGCTACTGCACCCTCCCCCCCTCTTCGTGGAAACACGGACATGACATCAGCATCACCAAATGAACAAAGATTTTCTTAACACCATGTAACTCTAAATTTCCCCAAGATGGAACTACAACCATTTTGCAGTAAACCCATCAATTCTGCTTATAAAGTCATGCAATAAATTTCTTTGATTTAAATTATTACTTTTTGAACTACAACGTTCATACGCATGCTATTTTTAAGACTTTCCATTGAAGGATTTTGATTGATTGTGCAAAACTTAAAGTGAGTTTTGGTCTAAATCTCAGTAATAATAATGATTACGTTGAAAATTGTCAGTATTTTAGTAAATATAGTTTTAATTTTATATCTTGTTTTTCTTGAAACATTCCCACTTATTTTTTTTTTTCTTTCTGGATGAATGGTATAAAAAATAAATTAGAAACATTTTTGCAACCAAAAAAGGATTTTGAATCCCAAAAATCTTTAAGAATTCTGGATTCACATCAACTCGCCTATGATGATAAAATGAAGCATTAAGAAAATAGTTTATATTTCTAAGAAGAATGAAGAAAGAACGAATTTATATTAAAATAATAAAAAAATATCTTTCAGAAAGATTTTTGTGCGGATATTCTTTGATTTGCGCTAATTAAAATGAAATTCGTTGGTAAACAGAAATTTTATACAATTCAAGTTCTAGTAGAGCAATTTATGCAATTATATTTATACAGTTGTTATATTTATCGGAATTAGATTTATTCCAATACATGTTGAAAATTAAAAACTTTTATAACTTAGAACAATCATAATTTGATGAAAATAAACACATATAAAATAATTTGTATAATTTCGCATGTAAAATAATTCGGAATTTCATGGAAATAACACACATGTAAAATAATTCGTTTTGTAGCATGTAAAAAAATATTTTTGTTTTGCAGTTTCGTGTTTATTCTGCCCCTGATCTGGTAAACACAACCGATTATGCCTTGGAAGTGGGCTCTCGTGTGCTGGACTACTTTGAAGAGTACTTCAAAATAGCTTTTCCTTTGCCGAAAATGGGTAAGTTGGCTTTTTCTTAAAAAAAGAAGTGTTGGCAAAGATAGACGTAGATTATTTTCATTTTACGATAACATCCCAAACAATTTTTGGAAAAGTTTTAAACATGCATCAAAAGTTTGTGCACAGACTTTCTGAATTGGCTGAGCAGACGACGACAAGACAATTTTTGGCTCAGCCGGAATTTTTACACATTTCTTGGCATTTGAACAATATTGAATTAAAAGGTGTGATGCAGGATTTCATTAGAGACCGTGGTGGCCTGGTGGTAAGGTCTCGACTTCGGAACTCGAGGGTTTCAGGTTCGAGACTCGATTCCACCGAAGAGCCGTCGTGTGAGGGAGTCTCTTACACGTTAAAGCCGTCAGGCCACATGTCCTCCCGCTGGTGTGGAGAGGAGGGTGCCAGCTCAGGTGTCGTCCTCGTTATCTGACAGCGGTTCAAAATGAGGAGCTCCGTCCCAAAATAGCCCTAGTGTTGCTTTACTACGGGACGTCAATACAAACAATTGAAAGACTTAACATTGCATTTACGTACAATAGCTACAAAATATGAGCTTGAATTGAGCATCTTTACTGAACCTGTTGTGTCTCCTTGGCGAGTTATTTGAGGATTAATCCTCGGTTAATAGATGCTGTAAACAGATCTGAAAACAATTTTCGTACTTTAGATGATTGTATTATGCCTGTAACCATCTCGCAAGCAATCATCGTAACCCATGCAAGTAATAAGTATTCAAAGTTTCATTGGAATCGGATGTGCGGTACCCCAGTGCATGAGAGACATACAGACAGACATTCATTTTCATTTATATAGATTTAAAATGACACAACTGCTTACAAACATGAATTGTTTTTCATGAAAGATAATTATTTTAAAAATAATTAGATGCGAATTCTCTTTTCTCCAGACATGATTGCCATTCCCGATTTCTCCTCCGGGGCCATGGAGCACTGGGGCCTCATCACCTACCGGGAGACGAACCTGCTCTACGACGCCCACAAGTCCAGCCCTCAAAACAAGCAGAGGATCGCAGACGTCATCGCGCACGAAATGACGCACATGGTGAGTTTCCAACCATCGCAAACTAACAACTGTAAGCCATTCTTTGAATCATTCAGTGCTGTAGAAAAATCTTTTTGGAGCAACCCATGCATGACGTATACACGGACGAAAAGATAATATCTTTGCTCCAGAAACGGGCTGAGGGCCGTGGTGACCTGGTAGTAAGGTCTCGGCTTCGGAACCGGAGGATTGCTGGTTCGAGGCCCGATTCCACCGAAGAACCGACATGCAAACGAGTCTGGCGCACGTTAAATCCGTTGAGGCCAAACGTCCACCCGCTGGTGTGGCTTGGGGGAGAGAGGCGTGCCAGTTCTAGTGCCGTCCTCGTCATCAGAACGGGGTTTAAATTGACGTCTCCAAATAGCCCTCGTGTTGCTTTAAAACGGGACGCTAATATAACTAAACTAAACCAGAAACGGGTTGTGCATTGTGAATAATTGCCAGGCATGTTTACACCCTTTAAAGATGGCATTCAAATGTCGTGCTTGACGAATGAAAGTGGATTTATAGTTGGTTTCAGCAAAGCCGGCCTTCTCTGTAAAGGAGCCCGGGTGCAAAAAAAACCAGTTGGGGCCTTAATTTTTTTATCAGCAAAACACTCGAACATTTGCATATGTATTTAATGATGCGTCATTTTCTTTTTGCTTTTAATTACTTCAGAAAAATAACAATTTTTCCCATTTCTTTTTCGGTGCAGCAAAAGCGTCTAAGCATTCTACCCATATACTTGACCGAAGATAATCATTTTAATTTCCTGAAAGAAGATTCAGCATTTGTTATATTGGTAACTCGCATTATAAAGGATTGTAAAAAAATATTACGTTAGATATAGGCAAAAGTAGATAGCTGATGATTTCCAACTGCATTTGAACCCAGCCTCGATTTCAGGTCGCTGGGCAGGCAGCTCTGTCTCGACATGTCTGAAGAGCCTTATTCGTAAATGAATGTTCTCGCCTTTTTATAGATATGACTGCGATCTTCGCCTTAAAGGTGTCAAACAATGTTCTGTAAGCGACATAGAAATAAATTTGTAGACTTTTAGTGTGTGCAACATTATTATTGTTCAGAACACTGCTTTAATTCTTAATCACGGTGGGGGTCCCTCCCAGTCGCGTGGCCCGGATTCATAGCACCCGCCGCACACCCTAGATGGCCGGCCAGGGGTTTCAGAGTTCCAAGGATACCGCTTTCCAATGCTAGCATTACCTCAAAAGGTACTACGAGGTAATGGCGGCCTGGTGGCAAGGTCTCGGCTTGAAAACCGGAGAATTGAAGGTTCGAGATTCGATTCCACCGAAGTATCGTCGTGTAAATGGGCCTGGTGCATTGTAAATCCGTCGGCGCCAAACGTCCTCCCGCTGGTGTGGTGTGGATAGAGGGGTGCCAGCTCAGGTGTCACCCTCATCATTTGAACGCGGTTCAAAATTAAGATATTGATCCCAAAATAGCATTGGTTTTACCTTGCAATGAGATGTTAATGTAGCTAAACTAATTTAAACCAAGAGAGACTGCTAGAAAGATATTCCGTCATCACTCCTGCTAATTTAGCGAACTCACCTTTATGACTCGAGCATTAATCTGTCATGTTCGAAGGTTTGCTTTTATATTTTAGCTCTTGTTGTCACCACTTGGGTCATGCTGTTTTTTCACGTGCGTCTCATTAGATGACGCTTTATCACGCTCGGAAAAAATCAATGCGTACTACTAAAGTTAAGAAATTGCAGAGAAGATGTCATTTAATTAGATATAATGATTCATGATGATGTTGAACCATGACGGAGAACTTGTTAATGGAAGTAAAACGATCAATAAAAAAACATTTTTTAAAGAATTACACCAATATCGATTAATGCAAAAAAAAAAAAAAAACAGTGTTGTCAAAAACAATGAAATATTTTGTCTTATAAAAGTTGTTGAGAAAAAAGAATTGTTTGTCAGTGAATCAAAATTAAACTTTAATTCTAAGTTAACTACTTAACATAAGTAACTTAACTTAGAAAACTTATAAAACGAATCTTAACTTAAGAGTCTCTTGAAATTTTCAAAATTATTCGTTAATTATTGCGTATCGTAATTATTCGTTTGTATCCCATTCATTTTTACGCACCTTTAATTATGCTTGTACGGATTGGTATGGGTGAAATTTTGTACACATTTCTAGTTATGAAACATGCATCTTCTTTAATATTTCCTGCAACTATTGATTATTAATCGTTTAATCTATGTAAATAAAAATGTTTGTCTGCATGTCTCTTATGCACCACTCATCCGGTTGCGATGAAACTTATTACTTGCCCTTATTTGTTTCTGCTGAAGATGGAAAAAAATATTGTCAACTCTAAAGTCTTGAATTATAAAGTTTAAAAAATATAGTATATATTCTTTGCGCTTCTCCTGTATATATCACTCCATTTCAATGAATGTATTCATTTCGAAATAAAATGAGTATTACTCTTGTTTTATTTGGATATGAATATCATTCTTCCTATCATTCCTAATTAAGGGAAAACTATTTCAATTTCCAAACATTTCCAAAATTATTTCTTCTGCTGCCGGGTACCAACTAGTTTAAAATAAAAACAAATGAAGAGACACAACATTAGAGTAATTCATTTGACACCTTGCCAATTAGTAAAAACACTTAAAAACGAGGCCATTTTCTGGGGAAAAGGTATACATAAGTAAAAGAGTCGCAGCTGGCGGAAGTTGAGAACACCGGAAGGACGGTGACATGCAATATCCTGTCAGCTATCGGTCAGAAAGTTACAATTTGATACAGACTGAATTCTTATTGCTGCCACTTGCTATGTCGTGCATCTTGAAGATGGTGATCTGCTTTTCGGAACTGTCTCAGTGCGGACTGATTTCTTTTCAGTGGTTCGGCAACCTGGTGACGATGGCGTGGTGGGACGACCTGTGGCTCAACGAGGGGTTCGCCAGCTACATGGAGTACAAAGGGGTCGACCACCAACATCCGGAGTGGGACCCGGTAAGAGTTCACTTATAGTTATGATAGCTATTTTTTTTTTTTGTTTCGATTTCTGTTTTCTGAGTTTTCTTCGGTGTCTTGAATTCCGTCTTAGCATTCCTGCAGTGAAATGGAATTCTTGAAAAATGGAATCTACTGTCGCAAATTTCAAGTTATCATTATTAATTTTAACCTTTTATTTACTGACGGTAGTTAAAATTGGCATTTAAATCTAGCTTAAATCCTTACTGCATGATTATTTTTGCTGATGGTATTCTAAAAAATACGGAAAATATGACCCAAATAATGTAAGCTAAAAACTTTTTAATTAATAATTAAATTAATGAAGATATTTCTGTTGATTACATTTTCTTCTTGTGATTATTCTGTAAGGAAACTAGCGACTGGTGCTAAAATGAAGTTGAAAAATTGTTGCCAACATAATTCGGTAAATAAAGGGTTAATGCATTGAGAGAGCATAATTTTTTTTAAAAAAAAGATTATCTTAATTCATGTAATTTATAATTAGTTAAAACCATTTCACGTGACTTTTCTGTCGGTCTCTATGCCCCTTCCTTTCCTTGAAAATTTATAACTTTATATATATATATATATATATATATATATATATATATATAATTTTATAAAGTGATAATTTTTTTTAAATTTTAATTTTCAATTTTTCTGGCTAGTAAACAAAGTTTTGGAGCTCGACCTATTCTGAAATGAACAAAAACCTTCGTTTTTTTAAAAAAAATATCGACTCATGCGTTATCTGATAGTCTCGTTATTCTTTCAAACCTATATATACTGGTTCATAACTTAAATTAAGGAAGACAATTTGTAAGAATTCAGAGATCGTATTATTTGGAAATCAAGTTGCAACTAGTTGGCTGTAAATCTCCAAATGTGACAACCTTCTGCATTATTTTCTATTCATCTTATTTTTGTTAGTTATCCCTGAATCAACAATCTTTATTGATTATATATATTAACTATATTTTAATTTGTTTGATTTATTTTTTTAAAAAACGTTGCGCCAGTTAGGAAATAACACTATGATTTCTAAGAGAAAAATTACAACAGCAGATGATAGATGTTTCAAAAGCTAAACTGTGAAAGCCGACTCCAAAATAAAAAAGGAAAAGATCGCCATTTGTTACCTTCATATTTTGAGGCTCCAAAAACCTCAAACGAAAACAATATGTGATCTGATGATTAAAGAGAGTTGGCTGCTCAGGTGTGGTTTCTGCTGTTCAAAATTATTACACTTGATTCAAAATTAAATATATAAATTACTATCACTTCCACTAAAGTAAAATAAATTATGTTTAGCATTTATCAGAAAGAATATTAGGAAATATATTCTCCCTTGAAAGCGAAAAACAGGCTTCTATTATTTTAAATTTTGCAACATTTTTAATATTATTTTAATATCACTATCAAATTATTTTTCAAGTTTTTACCTTAGTAAAATTTTTTTGTTTTTACTTTTCCCTTTTATTTGTGGGCAGTATTATTTAATTTTTGCATTGATAATCATGCTTCTAATTTCTTTAAAATCCCGCTATTTTTACCCTTATATTGCCTTTGAATCTCTCTCATTTTGCCAAAATGTTTTGAGAAACATCTATCGCCTCTATTTTCGTGACTTAAAATCCCATTTGAAAACTAGCATCTTCCCATTAATGCCTACTGTTCCATTTTTGGAACACCCCTCACATAAAAGTTATTTTTATTATATCTAGCATAGAGAAATTTCATGCAAAAATTCCAATTTTTTAACCTTAGGCATAAATGGGTTCAACCCAATCTTTGCACTCGAAAAGGAAAATGCATGCATATCAATTCCTTTTATATCGGAAATCGCTTTTTTTCCCTTTAGAAAGTAAAAATAATAAATTTGTAAATTATTTTTTTAATAATTTTTATCTATTTATAACTGTGGCTGGCATTTTTTAACTATTGAAATACAATAATAATTATTATTATAATAAACAAATGGATGCTGCAGCTGTCGAAACGGTAAGTTTAGAATTATTAATGATTTTATTATTGCAGATGTATTATAATATTTACAATTTTCTTGTGATAATCATAAAAAATTGAGCAATAATTAATTATTCTGTCTTTACAGATGACAAAAATCATCACCACTGATTTGCAGCCGGTGATGATTGCCGATTCATCCATAAATTCCCATCCCATCGTGCAGCATGTTGGGCATCCCGATGAAATCACAGAAATATTTGATCGTATTTCATACGCCAAAGTAAGTTCTTAAAAAATATTTTTATTTATTCATGCGAAAGTACATTTAATCAGAAATAGTTGATCTTTAAACTGTGGCGGGTAGTATTGTGGTGTCAAGCCAAATGCAGAGGTTGAATTCCACCCAGGAACGAACTCGCGACCTTACGATTTCCATTCGCGTAACATATCCGTTGGACAAAAGTGATCACCAATGTTTAGTGGCTGTTACTGGCTTATTAAGATATCTTCACAATACTCCACCACCAGTGAATCTCGGCGAGAAGAGCAGTTTTATAGGGCCAAGCGTCACGGCGAGCGAAGTGTTTTGTACATATTGTTATTTCGAGTAGGGCTTTTCATTTTTGTTGCAAATGAATCATTGCGTAATATATTTTACCATTACACCTAAAATTTTAAATATTAATTATTATCAATTCAACATGAATTTTCAAAATTTAAATCTTATTTTTTTATTTCAAATTTATGCGTTTAGTTTTTATGGACAAGAGAGTAATATGATATTTGATTTAGAAGTTGATATTTTATGTTCCTCTTAAAAATATTAATTACTATATTTCATTTTTTTAACAGGGAGCCTCTATTCTTCGAATGCTGGAATTTTTCGTTGGTGAAAAGAATTTCAGAACAGGAATTTCAGTATGTATTTGGTTAACTCTGAGAAGAAATGATGAAAACATTTGAACAACAATTAATCAAAATGAATTCAATAATTGTTTAAATTTTTTATAAAAGTGTATTTCTGTTTTTTATTATATCATGTATATCAGGGTAATTTCGATATAAGGAATTTCGAAAAGAAAATTATTATACTTTGGGCAATATATTGCTCATCTCTGTTTAGGGAATTATGCTATTGTATTATTTTCCAAAATTAATTTTCTTAGTAGCAGTTTAATTCATTTTATAATAATATTCATGTTCAAACACTATTTTATATTTTAAAGTCCTTAACCAAATTAACTAAAAATGTTAATTAATCATTGGTATTTATGGTTTGTTTGCGAATTTCAGCTGTTGAAATATGGATGTTGCTTTGGCTAAAAATTCATCTTACTATTCTTGTTAGAGCATTACTTGAATATTTTTTTAGAATTACATACATTTTATACAATCTGACATAGGATAGTATATAATACCACCTCAAATCCTGCTTCTGCTATCATTGATTTAATTGAACAGTTGTCTGAATTTGATGCATCTTATACTAATCTAGATGTACTCCCATTTATCAGCTTATAAAACTGTACTCTAAAATTAGCAAACTGATCTGATACTTCTTCTTCTTGCATACAGCCGACCACCCCGCCACCACTGAACGTAGCAGTATTGACAGGATTTGTGGTGGTCGACTGCTGAATAAGTATTATCCAACCTGACGTGGACCGATCAGTGAAACTAGCATTCTTTTCGGGGTAATAAATGACTGTCTTCCTCTCCATCTGCACTCTCTCAAACAGTTGGAATGAAACTGTCCGTCTTTGACATCATATCCTTCAGGGTTTTGAGATGACCATCAGTACTGTACTGAAATCATTATTGTCAATCTTCAGTTCCTTCCTTAACTCTGAGATCTCCATACATTCCATTCAATAGTGATAAACTGTACCAATTTCCCCACAAATGCATTTATTTTCTTGGGTTCTTCCAAATCTTTGGAAATATGCAGGAAATGTCCAGATATTATTTGGATTATAAGTGGATGGTATCTTCTTATTTTAATTTCCAGATTAGGAATAAAGTCGAAAGTGACTCTTACTTTTTTGGACATAGACCATCTGTCAAACCATTGCAGTTTTATTTCTTCTCTCAATTCCCTTTTTAAACACCACTTGATTTGGGGACAATAATATCAATATTATCTTTCTGTGACGCCCACTTCGCATAGTGATCCGCCTTTTCATTACCATATATCCCAATACGGGCCTTAATCCAATTCAACTCTATCGACTTGTTAATTTTAACACTTTTTATCTTTTCTTTTATCGTCCCTATTACCTTATTACAATTGTGAGATGACTGTATGGCTTGTAAAACTGATAGGGAATCGGAAAAAATTGAGCACTTCTGTCCGTCCACCCTTTCACGATATCCAATGGCCATCTTTAAAGCTTGCATTTCTATCTTTAAACTTGTTGCATAATTCGATCATCTCACAAGGCTTTTATCGATCTCTTTCCCATAGTAGAGCACTACAATTGCAGATCCTACTTCATTTTCATCTTTTGAATCATCTGTAAAAATTTCTATCCCTTACTGATCTGATACTCTAAGTAAAATAAGTTCTCTGTGTCTTGGCATGTTTTGTACACTTTATCATTAAATAGCTGTAAAAACTAATCTGCATTTTGTTAAAATTGTGTGCTGTTGTTTCTACATTGAATTTTCTATCATTTAGAACTTTTTGAAAAAGCACGAGTATAAAAATGCCAAAACTTCCGACTTGTGGGAAGAGCTCTTGAACTGTTGCGGTTATCAGGTAATTCCTTCTTATTGTATGGTTTATTTTATTTAAATTCATATGAAATATCACTTACATTTATAATTCACGTGTACCCATTTTAATAATAAAAAATTATTTTTATTAAAAATGGGCAAATTAATTTAATCCATTAAAAATTTTTCATTGTCTTTTAGCGGTTTTTTTCATTTAAAAATAAAGATTGATGCATAGATTTATATTAATTTATTTGTTTAATGAAAATTTTAAAAGCTACTAAATTTTATATTTCAGTTATTGTTATTTGATTTACTTTTTCATCCTGTGTATAATTATTAACACCTCGTATTCGGAAAAACAATCAAATAGATGATAATGTTTTGAATATACTGATTCATTTTCTTGTTTCTGGTTGTAAAATATGTTCATATTTCAAAGAAAAACTAATTTCATATTTTCGTAACTATTTTTTGAACTATCCAAGTGAAGAAATGCCAAAACATTGCTGTGTAAAGTTTAGTTGAGTTTTAGTAAAGTATTTTAACTTCCAGTTGTAAAGCAATACTAGGGCTTTTTCGGGATGGACCTCGTCCTTTTGTATCACGGTCAGATGACAAGGACGACACCCGAGCTGGCAACCCCCTCTCCACATTTGGCCTGACAGAATTAACGTCCAAGAGATCCCCCCCCTCCTCACACGATGGTTCTTCGGTGGAATCGGGCCTCGAACCTGAAACCCTCCTGTTTCGAAACAACGACCTTGCCACCAGGCCAACGCGAACTTATTTCTGTGTAAAATAACATCTTAACGGAGACATCCGAGTATTAAGGCTTAAAATTAAGAATCTTTGTTCATTTTAGAGATCCGTGGTGACCTGGTGGTAAGGTCTTGGTTCTTGAGCCAAGATTTCATATTCTAGACCCGATTCCACCGAAGACCGTCGTGTAAAGGGGTCTGTTGCTTGTTAAATCCGTCGGGCGTCCTCCCGCAGGTGTGGTGTGGCGAAGAGAGGAAGGGGGTGTCTGCTCAGGTGTTATCCTCGTCATCTGACCGCTTTTCAAAATGACGAGTTCAGTCTCAAAATAGCCCTAGTTTTCCTTTAAAATGGGATGTTAATATATGTAAAACTAAACTAAACTCCGTTCATTTTAAATATTAAAAAAAAATTAAAATAGAGTGCGATGCACGTCAGACTAGACATGAATAGGATTATTATTAGACATGAATAATTTTAGCTTTTGATTAGATGTGATATTTGAAAAATATTGAAAAAAATTCAGACATTAATAAAACAAAAAAACTCTGTATATCCATAAAGGTGTTATTTCCCTTTTAACCCTCGCACAAAATTGCACATTTTAGACAACTCTTAGAAGCTACAAATTTTTATTCCCAAATAAGGACGAATCTCCTCTTTTTAAAGCTCCCCGTTTACGTAAAATGCTTATTTTATGAATGTCTGTGACAAAGGTAACCCAAAAAGGTTTGATGTAGATGGATGAAATTTGGTATATAGTCCTTGCACCAAATTTATAGATTTCTATGTAATTCTAAGCAAGATCTGTTGGAAATTCTCTGCTCGGCTCCGTATAAGTGGACAGTAAATTCAAGTTGACAAAACTGTGTAAAGAATAGAGCTGGATAAATAAAAGCAGAGATTTCAATATCTGTTGTACGCATGTATCGAGCCAAATCCAAAAAAGAAGTCTAGCATCTTTCTGTCGGTACTTTCAGAAGATTATACTAGTTATTATTCAAAAATGCAATGAATTAAATCGGTCAAATTTGATGCGTGATTGTGTGACAGCAATTATAGTTCTGAGTCATGTCTTAAAGGAAAAACATGTCTTCACACAAATTCCTTTTGTTTAATGTGTAGTCTGCTGTTGTTTTTAATGGCACTGGGGTCATTGCGATTTAATCCAAATTTTTTGAGTCTTCTGATTGTTCAGTGGTGCCAACTAGGGCCAATAAAATGAGCTAGTTACACACGCGTCGCAACCCTTTTTTACGGGGTGGACTTCATTCACTCATCTGCAGATCGTCATTTAGATCTGAATCAAAGAACGATCACCTCTGAACCAGTACCCTGCCAGTGATGTACTCTCGACATGGAGGACTTTGTGATAACGACAGATCTACATGTGGCCCAGTCACCACCACACATGAGAGTCTTCAAACGGTGGGGTTCGAATTTTCAACCCAAGGGATGCGACTCCAACGCCTTACCAATCAAGCTATCCCGGTCAATGTGAAGCCTGTAGTGTTTAGTTTTTGTTTATTGAAAGTATGCGAGAAAGTGTCAGCCACTCCCCTTTTATTAGTTTTGAATTAATCGAAGTAAATAATTTTCTAAGTTAAGTTAAAAGAAAATTTTAGGATTTGCCCACTTCTATCTTGATTAACATTTCCATTTCAGAATTTAAACAATCGTATATATGATTTACCTCATAACAATATTAGTTAGTGCAGGCATACTCATATTTGTTCGAACCCCAGCCTCCCGAAGATCATCGTGTGAGTGAGGATTGGCTCACCTATAAGTCTGTTATGGTCACAAAGTCCTCTATGTCTAGAGTAATACCACTGAGGGTATTGATTCAGGACTAAATTACGATTTGTGGATGAGTGAAAGAAACATAAGAATGAAGTCCACCCCGTTAAAAAGGGTTGTGACACGTAAATAGCTAACTCATACTCTTGCCCCTTGATGACGCTACTGAAAAAGAAGAGACGCAAAAATTTCGGATTAAACGCAATGGCTCCGTTGTCAGCAGGCGTGTCAATAACAAGTGTCATTAGAAACATCAACAATAGCCATATTTCATTTTTCAGGGTAATCGCAGCATTTCCAGTATCATGAAAACGTGGACAGAGCAAATGGGCTTCCCGTATATTACGATAGCAAGGCGCCGAAATTCCACTGTTTTCGTCGCCAAACAGAAGCCATATCTGAAGAATGCCGACATCCAACCGGAACGAGTTGAATCCATTCACAGGTAAGAAATTGTGGCGTGTTTCTTTTGAGAATTATTGTAACTCCGAGAAATTTTGACTGATTTGATGTTGATTTTGACTAACTTTTCTAAAGGCCTTATCATACAACAAAATATCGTCCGCACTTTTCGTCAGCAAACGTCAACGAAAGTGACGTCACTATGAAAATTTCACAGGATTGTTGAACTTCGTTTATAAACAATGTTTCAGTCACTATCGTCGGCCTTTTCAAGCTGGTTAAAAAAAGTGGACGATGACGAAAAACTTCCTTGAGGGTAGAAACGGAAAATTTCTGACGAAAAGAGCAGATGATACTTCGCCTTGTGATAAGGCCATTAGACGTTGTATGTCGATGAGGCAGTTTATTTCAGCCTATGATAAACAATTATTATTTAATTAGATAATCTCTTCTCTTTTAAACTTAGCGTAGTCAACAAATAAGGAGGCAGGGGTTATTGACTACTACAGCTGTGACGATCTATTCCCAATAGCTGTTATGAAGTGATGAAAATTGATTCTATCACTTTTGCGGTGGCACAAAACTCACAGGTGTGGATGCCAAAATAATACATTTTAACTCAAAGCGAAGCAACACAAAGTATTTGTGGCGGATTGAATTATGTCAGGATCGAACTCGTGACGTTAGGGTTCGTACCCGCTTAACTTAACCTCTAGAAAAAAGTGATCATTGCTATTCAGTGACTGTTTCTGGCTTATTAAGATATACGCCCGAGTCACTAATGTAGCGGATTGAATTGTGTCAGGATCGAACCCGCGACGTTAGAATCCCTAGCCGCGTAACATAACCACTAGAAAAAAGTGTTACTGGCTTGTTGACTGCCAACTCCGAGACAACACGCAGATTGCGTTCTTTTCTAGGGCCCAACCATCTCTGCTGTTAGATCCTCTACTGCAATTGAAAGATAGCGAAGAAGGGATCATCTCATTGGATATCAGGCGAGGGTAGTGGCAGGGAACGCGTTCAGATATCCCAACAATCTGATACCTTATAGAGATCGGAAATCTATTGATATCTTCTAAATGGATGAATTTTCCATTCCAGACTGTGCTTCTGTAAGCTGCATTCCTGTAAACGATCCCAATCGAAGACCATCATTTTTACTTCTGCGACCTTTGCTTGTTGACAGTTCTTTTGCAAAAATATGTCGACGTCTGTTCAACTGCAAAGGGTTAAGCTTGGGTCAAAACAGCAAAATCTTCAAAGGAAGCAGGGACAGATTTTCATATTCTATTTAATTATTAATACAAAATAAATATCTTAATACATCCGATGTAGAGAGATTATTTCTATCTTCATTTGAACCTTATTTCATAAAACTCAACTTAGTTTTAGACTGGAAGCGAAGGTAATTCCTATTCGAATAGTTGGCTGTGGTGGTGCATTCATGGTTAACTTTCATCATAAGTTAATGCAAATTTATTTCGATGGCATTGTTGCTTGTTTTAGCGTTGAAATAAATTGAAATAAAATATTAAAATGTTTCACATACGAACTAATTTATTGAACATCGTAATTAGATGACCATCTTAATTAATAATAATTATTTTAATTCTACATAAAAGCATACAGAATAATGAATATTATTTCATTAATACTCTTCACTTAATCGTAACACTTTAGATGAATTATTCAATGCTTTTCAATTAATTGTAATATTTTAAATGAAATAATTTAACGCTTTTCACTTAAATGCAATACTTTAGATGAAATTATTTATCGCTTTTCACTTAGTTGCAGATTTAAAATTACAAATACAGTAACTCGAGGCCAGAATTGGACTTGTTATTGTGTGCGAAAAGGTTAAACCAGTCATAAGTATTACAAACGTTATTAAACCGATTCGAATCATTTGACTTTTAAGCTTATGTAACTGTGCGTGAAAATTTGTCAGCTGGCATTCAAAAAGTGAAGACGAATTAAAAAGTGCGGAAAAAAAAGCTTTGAGATGTCGATTTAAAAAATCAAGAATATGGAAGAAAGGCTTAAAGATAAATTTTTTAGAAGATTGAATACTAAAATATTCTTGAATTAACTAATAAATACTGAATTTCATTTGAAGAACAAAAGAACGAGCTTCTGGATCCAATGTATTTTTTAAGGTGCACTTATACTCAGGTCCAGGCATCTGGGGGCTGCGGAGGTTGCTATGCACCCGGGCCCCGCAACTGAGGGGCCCAGCCCACCGTGATTAAGAATTAAAGCAATGTTCTGAACAATAATGATACTGCACATACTAAAAGTTTACAAGCTTGTATTCATAAGGATGGCTGAGTATCGACTGACGTCTTTATTAGGTAAAGATCGCAGAGACATCTATAAAAAGGTGTGAAAAGTTCATTCATGAATAAAGGCCTTATCACACGGTGAAATTTCGTCAGCACTTTTCCGTTTCTACCCTCGAAAACCGGTCAAGCAAGTTTCATAATCGACAGCTTTTTCAAACCAGCTCGAAAATGTCGTCGTAAATATTGTCCGCAAACGTAATTCAACCAATCATGTGAAACTTTGAAGTGACGTCACAATGCTGAACTCTCTTTCAGCAAATTAAAATTAAATAAAGGATTGTGCGGTGCATGGGTATAATGCTTTAACGCTTTTGCTGTACTAAATATCGAAGAAAAAATTGATGTTTTCCTGTAGTAATTAATAACGAAAACAAAATCACTCATCATCATTAAATACATAAGCAAATGTTCGGTTTTTATTTTACTTAGCTAAAAATTTAGATCCCCAAATAGTTTCTTGCACCCGGGCCGCTTCATAGAGAAGACCAGTTCTGCTTATACTATTGAAATATTATTTAAAATATTTTCCAATACTATAGCAAAGTGACAATAAAATGCAAAATTAATTTAAATATGAAAAACTGGGAAAATATTACTATTTTTAACTTTAAAAATATAAACAGAAATGCATTAGAAAGCGCTGTCAAACCACGTCCCTTGCATATGATTTTAAAGCATGGAAAGCAAGTAATACGAAGAAAGAAAAAAACTGCCACGTGACCACCTATAATGTTATTAGTGGGATCGTTTTATGCTCACGTGGTTTGCGCGTCACGGGCTTTGCGCAAAGTTTTGTTTTGGCTTCCATTGCTTGTTTGACAAGAGGTGAAAAAACTCGGTAGCCTAACACAGTGAAAGACCGAACGCGGTCAGATAATTCATGGTGAAGCTCAGAACGTAACTATGACCTCATTTGTCAAACCATCCCTCAAATTCAAACGATTGAACACTCAGGCGTTAACATCCTACTCTATAATTATATGACTTTTTAAAAATTCATTCCCTGATGCTGAACTTGTGGTGCCTAAATTCTGGTCGCATTCATTCATTTAAATATTATTTTTGCATCACGTGCATGAGCAGAAATGCAGGATTTATTTGTTGCGATTTTTAAAAAGATGATCGCCGCTGACTCACTGTGTTTCCGCACTTTGTATCTAAATATTTTCACGTATATGTTTTTTCCCAGTTAGCAACCGGAAATTGCTTTTTTAAATTAATGTTTACTTTTTTTCCTTTAATAAAAATATTGTGTTTCGTAGAGTCGATGTTATACAAAATTATTCAACTTGCTTGTTGTTGCTGTTGTCGTGTCTATAAAGGTGCAAATGAAGTCTATATTTTACCATAAGTCTTGGTGACGAGATCTGGAGCCCGATGGCCATCTCAATGGGTGGTGCTCCAAGGAGGAAAAGGATAATGGCTTAATAACATGTTCTGGAGTCGGTGCTTGCAGTCAGGATACCATTTGGTGATGCCCTTGAAATGTCCAGAGTTATTGTAGAGGAGGGGCAGTCTAGGTCAGGGGTTATTACCTTGCCAAAATGTTGAGTGTAGATCCTACGCCTGGCAACAGCATTTATATCTGTACATGTGACTCTTACGGGTTGTTCTTTATGACGTTCTTCCTTTGCAAGGGCATCCGCACCTTCGATACCTACATGAGCAGGAAATTTAGCTTGCTTCATTCTGTCATATGCATTGCATAACATCAAATAACTCTACAAACTCAATCCCAGATCATTTTTTTCAGTCATGTTAAATCTTGATTTCTTTAAAACATATGCTATTGTTCTGTACCGTTTGACATGTTTTCTTCCATTAAAATATTTAATGCTATTAAATTAAAACTAAACACTTGTCATTTTTCTCGCTATAAAATGTAAATAATGTATAAATGTTTACGTGGAAGTGCAAGAATTCTTTGTAAGAAGAAAAAAAGATGCAACTTCAGTGAACAACTTGCATGTAAATAATAGATTACATGTGTCGTTGTTTTTATCATTGTGATGCCGTGAGTATCAATTGCAAATTTTTTGTAGATTTGTAAGCTTTTAAAATGATTATAATATTTCAGAAATTCAAGAAAGTTGCCTTTAAATATCATCAGTTTTTTTTCACTAATTGGTGTTCTTTATCCGATGCAGGTATGTGTGGAATATTCCTCTGAGTTACACGACGAGTAACGGAAAAAGTGGAATTGTTTGGATTCACGAAAAAACAGAAAGTAAGAACCCTTTCGCCTTCTATAATCAACCAGTATTTTCCGTCATTTAGCTCAGTGTTTCTCACGTTTCCTTTCAAAGCTACATTAGGACTATTTCAGCAAGGCTTACAGATAATATTTGGGCTTTTCACACTGAAAATATACACTAGAGCTGGGATTACGAACCTTTATGGATTCGCGTGCCATTTTTTTCTAAGTTTAGTTTAGTGTATTTATATTAACGTCCCGTTTAGAAGCAACACTAGGGCTATTTTGGGACGGATTTCGCCATTTTGAACCATGGTCAGATGACGAGGACTACACCTGAACTGGCATCCCATGCCACACCAGCGGGAGGACGTTTGGCCTGACAGATGAACGTGCAAGAGACCCCCTCACACGACGGTTCTTCGGTGGAATCGAGTCTCGAACCCTTCGGCTCCGAAACCAAGAACTTACCACCGGGCCACAGCGACCCCGCCTTTTTTTTCCTAAAGAAATGTCTAATGAAGTATAGACGTGATAATTTGACCATTTGATTGGGCCTGGCTCATGTTTAAAATAACATTGGCCAGCTTCTCCAAATAGTTAAATGCGTCTGGAATCGAATTCCATGCTTCCGAAATCTCGTTCATACTGTCATATTCGCTAACGTTGCTGCTTAACCTTTCTGTTTCAATCCATTCCATCATTTTCACAGTTTAAAAAAGTTTTTGAATCCCTAATTGAGCGTTACTAGAAATAAATCAGTTGCATTTCAAATTCTTCGATTTCCAATCAATCTAATTCGAAAAAGTTCAGTTTATCAAATGAAGTCACATGCAAGTCATTTTGATATGCTGTGAGCCTAAAATATTGTGCCATCAAGTGCCATAAACGGCACGCGTGCCACTGATTCACCATCCCTGCTCTAGAGAGATCGTCCACTCTCCATATCAAATTTATGGATTAAATTATGAATCTGCATGTTACTATCAAAGTTGAATCATTAAAGTGTATAGCAAATTTCTTCCGATTGGCGTGTTATTTTTTATAATTTCCGGAAATTCGCCAAATCGCCTATTGTTGTTCGAGTTTCTCTCAGTTTCGTTAGTATTAAATACCGGATTTACATATTTGACAACCTTTTTTCTCTATTTAGTTAAAGGCCGCGTGGTCTGAAGGTAAAGTTCGGCTTCTGCACCGAAGGGTTTCAGGTTCGAGACCCGATTCTAGCAAAGAATCGTAGTTACACGAGCCTTGTGCACGTTAAACGTCCTCCCACTGGTGGGGAGAGGGGAGGAGGGTCCAACTCAGTTGCCGTTCTCGACATCTGACCGATATTCAAAAGGAAAAATAATCTCGTTTTTACTTTACTTAAAAACGGGACGTTAATCTAACTAAACAAAAACAAACTCTCTTTAGTTATTTTTTTATGTCTGCTTCCAAAATGAAACAAAGCAAAGTTCTATTTCACGCATTCATTCACCTCACAAGCAACAATTTGGTTCCAAAATGTCGGTTTTTTTTAAGGGCAGCAGTGTCCTGGTGGTATGCTGTTGGCTATTGAACCGGAGAATTTCAGGTTCGGGATCTAATTCCACTGGTGCACGTTAAATCCATCGGAACCAAACGTCCTCCCGCTGGTGTGGTGTGGAGCGTGGGATGCCAGCTGAGATGTCCTTCTCGTCATCCTACTACGGTTCAAAATCATGACGTCCGGGCTAAAATAGTTCTAGTGTTGCTTTAAAACGGTATTTTAGTAAAAAGTTAAATAAAATAAAGTCGGTTGTTTTGAAGCATGTTAGGAATCAAAATAGAAAATATAAATATAAAAATTGGACATCCCTTGGAAACTGATCAGTGCAGATAGAAAGCGATTGGAGGAGCTTAGGTTGTATAGAGAATAAAGCAATATTTCCAACGAAATGCTTTGAATTTTTATAGCGAGTCTTTCCTTTTTTTCTTTATGGACTAATCGGAAGAATTTATGACTATGTTATAAGTAATTTATTTTTTAAATATTTCTTCAAAAAAATTCTTTTGATAATTTTTAATACTTTTTAGTTTGTTGTTTATTGAATGTTGAATCGCAAATAGCAGTAATCATCACCTATTCAATAATGGTTCGATAATTATTTGATAAGAATCACATTTCATTTTCTTTACACAACAAAGTCATAAACGATTTCAATAACACTTCAGGAAATAATTATATATCTGCTTCACAGATATAAACTTACGACCACTAAATTTTTAACAATTGTCAAAAAATAAATTATATTTTTTATTTCAAAAAATTTCAAAAAAAAAATATTTTATATGGTTTTGACATTGGTAAAAAGTATCTAGATTAGAAAAATTAGTGAATAATAAAATTTCAATTGACAAAATATAAAAATACAAGTGCATGTTATGCTCAGATGGTTCCCAAATATTTTATCGACCCCCCCCCCCAAACGCACACAAGTGAAATGCAGTTCAATTTTTCTTCTTTAAATAATTCTGGTTAAAAGAACTGGATGTGCAACAATCCGAATAATTTACAGGGACATTTAGCCTAGGATTAAGGTTAAACATTTTCTCAACAAAATCTTCAAAACGCTTCAAATTTGGGATCAATGAATTAAATTCGATTATTAATTTTTTATGTTACTGAGATCTGCATTCATACCATAACCAAGTAGCTTTCTTTTTTATCAGAACAAAATAGTAATTGAAATAATTATTACATTAATCATTAAGTATTGAAATGCCATTCGATATGAAATCAAGATCGTCGCCTTATCTCTGAAAATTTATCTCTAAGAAAATGATCTGAATTTATGAAGTTCTTCTCAAAACAATATTGGAAACGAATTTCATAAAAACTCTTAAATACTAATGCATCATTTAAGGTATCCGACTACGTTCGAAGAAAAAATTTTGAAGAATTGGATTTTTCAAAAACTAACTAAAGTTATGGTTTTTAGCTGAATTGTCCATTATAATACAAAATGCTATAAATGCAACGCAATTATTTGAAAATATAATACATTTTGAGAAATAGGAAAATGTGTAATAAAATTTAATGAAATGGAACCAAAACTGCTAACAACCTATACAAAATGGTAAAGCAGCATACCTGTTTTTCTTTGCACACAAGTTAGAGAATACAATGATGAATGAAATGGACAACATCTAAGAAAACTGTTGAGATGCGGAGAAGTGATGGGTAAAAATATACGTATCTTTGCATTTTTTTCCGTATATTCGCAACTTAATTTTTCTAAAAATGCCTGTAAATAAAAAAAGTATTTCACCCACACTAAAACTTTGGATTCATTGCTCATATTATTTAAAACACGCTCTGAAATGTTTTTGTAAATGCCTCCATTAGTTTTGGAGGTATCAAGTTGACGGTGGAGAATTTCTATGAAAATTAAAGATTTGAGGAAATCGAAGCTCAGGACAAAAAGCTGAAAACAATGTGCCCCTGGATGATAGTCGGGCCTTCCTTTTCAAAGAAAAGATAGAAAGGAATGTCTGAACTGCAAGAAATAACAATAATAACGTATTCGCCAATGGGGTCGATAATCAGTGTTTTTAACGTAGTCGGTTACCTTAAGATGGAAACTCACATTAATGCCTAATGGATGAAATGTTTTTTGTTTTTTTTTTAATTTTTCTTAGTTCAACGCATTCAGTGAATTTTTTACTTAAGTATTTTTTTCTTTTCCAGCAACATTCGAGCTTCCCGTCACGAATTCGGAGTGGGTCAAGTTCAACGTGAATCAGACGGGATACTATTTGGTCAATTACGAAAACCATGACTGGAAAAGGCTGACTGAACTACTGCTGACAAATCACGAGGTACTCTTGGTGGTGTCTTTACACATTTTGCATGCCTGCTATTAGTTTTAGGAAGATGTAAAAGAAAGAGTTTTGCATTGTATAAATTGATTACAGTATTTAATTTTTAATGTCACAGGCTCAATGGCATAGGAGTAGCGCCTCTTCCTAGTGAACTTGGAGTCCTTGGTCTAAGTCCCAGTTCGGGCATGGTTGTTCTTCCTCTTTTCTATCTGTAAAGCCCTTATCTCGCTGCGAAATATCGACCGCACTTTTCATCAGCAAACGGCTGTGAAAGAGACGTCACTTAAATGTTTTACATGATTGGTTGAATTACACTATTTCCGTCATTATCGTCGTCATTTTCGTTGATTAAAAAAAAGATGGTTAAAAAAAAGTTGTCCATGACGAAATACTTGATTCACCGGTTCTTGAGGGCAGAAACTGAAAATTGCTGACGATATTTCGCCATGTGATAAGGCCTTAAAATGTTTGAATGTGCCCCCTGTAAAAAGGGGTTGTGCAAGCGAATTAGTCGCAAAGTCGTACTCTTGGCCCTAGTTGGTGCTGCTAAAAACAAGAGACGCTCAATATCGACTTATACCACTGTCTTCGTCACAGCGGGCTTGATCAATGACAAGGGCCATAAGAAACGACAATTTTTAACGCCTATATGTGGGAAAGAAATGTTTAGATAAAGTATGTTTTCAAAAGGAAAACACAGGCATCATTTCAAAAATATAAGCTTTTTCCTCTTGATTTAGAAAGTTTGTGAGAAATAAGCTTGTGGAGATTCCGAAAAAGCAATGAAAAATATTTCAACATATTTATAGGTAGGAGATCACGGCATCAGACACGGTGCAAAACTCACTCACATAATTCTGCTGAGGAAATTTTTAATTAATAATAATTGAAACTTGTATGTTTTCTTCAATATTTTAGGATCATATTATTGCACACAAATCATTTTATAATTTAAAAAAATTAACTGTTTACTGATATCAATTAAGGGTTGGATGCAAAAGGAGGTTTGAATAATTTCTGCAATTATTCAAACTTGCAGAAATGTGTAAAAAAAAGTTTGAAAGTTCTAAACTCCAATGAGCCCACCTCTTGAGAAACGCGATGACAAAAATTGAAGCTGCAACATTTTTGGCACCAAACAAACAATGCTTTTTTACCTCGTCTAACCTTTAACATAATGCATGCAACTTTAAATTATTCCCTCAAAATAGAACTACATCCTTTTTGCACCAAACCCTTCAATTTTATTTCTGTAATTTTTTAATCTTAAAATATTATTCATTGTTTTAAATACATTTTGTTTAATTTAGTTTAAAATAAGGCTATTTCTTTATGTAACAAAATAAGAAATAATAAGTGGAAATGACATATCTAATGGGAATTAGATTATAACTACTTATTAAAATAAATATAATGTTTATTGAGAAAGATTTCGCTTGCTAATTAACTAATGCCTTGACAAATTTGGAAAAAAAACGGGTTTTATTTAACTTTGCGATATTTTTAATCTTCCCTTCGCCTCAAAATATACCCGAACTTGGACTCCCAGGATTCCCTGTCAGTTGAATGGATATAAGTGGAAATATTTATTAAGAAAAAAATTACAAATGATACACAGAAAAAGTAACTATATGCAATAAGGCTAGGTTAAGATAGGAGACAGGGCTTGGATCTAGGGAGATCCATTCCTCTTTCACTTGGAATCGCACAAAATTTCTAATTTTGACAATTGCGATTTTATTTCCGTCGATCCACTAAATGCTTTCTAGGTCGTGTATGGGTTTTCTGAGATGGAAAGATGTAGTGAGAGGGCAGATAAGGGCATAATGAACGGGATCGCCTATTTCGCCACACATTGGTCTGATCCCTTGATATTGAGTCGCTTGAAATATGAGGGGAAAGGTCCGTGACCAGTTGCAGAGATAATGTCAGGCCTGCTCCAAGATGACGGGTTGAAGATGACTTTGGTGATAACTGCCTTTGATTCGTTTGGCCGTCCACCATCAACTTTGATTACAACTGTGACTGCACTTCAATACATCTTCCAAGAAGGTTAAACCACATTTATCAATTCCAAACTCTCCGTCAATATTCTTTCGATTTTCCGATGCTTCTATCTGAAGGTCCCTTGATTCGTGTAACCATTCTGAAACTACTATTTCATATTCTTTTTACCGACAAAGGGTGTCCAGAAAGACGATTTTCTTCCTTCTCTTGAAGCTGTCCTCACTGCTTGCTGTCTCTGCATCCTTTGCGAGCCCGCACGTCATGTATGGCGTCATAATTCCGATATTTGCGAGAGCATATCTTTCTACTAATATTTGTCATTGTGATGATCACAAAGACCCCCTTTTCTACAACTTCTTACCTTCATAATGAAAAATTAATTTGTTTCTCAAGTTTTTCACTCTAGCGTAAAGACGTTGTTTCTGCTAGAATTGACGTAGAAAATAAAGGCAGGCAGTTTTTTTAATTGAGGACAACGCTGAAGGATACTTGAATACCATACATTTGAAACAAAAAAGGTCTTGAGTGGGTTTTTTTGAGATGGGAAGATGTAGTGAGAGGGCAGCTAGTGGCTTAGTGAAGGGGATCGCCTATTGCACCGCAACTACATTGGTCTGATCCTTTGACATTGAATTGCTTGAAATATGAAGGGAAAGGGGCATGACCAGTTGCAGAGATAGTGTCAAGCCTGCTCCAAGATGATGCTTTAAAGGAGACTTTGGAGATGATTTCATGGATGTTTCGGTCCGTTAACCACTGCCCCATTCTTCTTACCATCGCTGTAGGCTCAATTTATTTAGAATACTCTCGAGATGGTTTGAAATTATTTGAAACTTGCTGACGGGAAAGAAATAATTTTGGAAATATCTTTTGGAAATGAAAATAACTGTCTTCTTTAATTAGGAATGATAGAAAGAATAATATTTATTTTAGTATCGGAAATGAATACATTCATTGAAATTGAATTATATATGAAAGGAGAACTATTCTTTATTACTTGATTATTCAAGAGCTTTAGGGTAGGCAGTACTTTTTTTCCAACTGCAGAAATAAATTTCTTGATTGTCCGGCATTCAAGAATCCAGCGTATAACTGGCTAGGTGAAAAACATAGATTTTTTAGGTTCAGTCCTCATATTTAAAGTGCAAGTAATAAGTAGTCAAAGTTTTATCGCGGATGAGCGGTACGGCAGTGCATAAGAGGCATACAGACAAACATTCATTTTTATTTATAAAGATTACAGCATTTTACTACGCCTATGACCGTCCCGAAAGTGCAAGTCTTGTCGAAGTTTTACCGCAATAGGATGAGTGGCACTGCAGCCCATAAGAGACATACAGACAAACATTCATTTTTATTTATGTAGATAATCGTTAAAAACTAGTCTGATGAAGATATGTCCCACAAATCAAACCTAAAACTCGATAACCATTTTTCAATAAACTTTATATTTTCTGAGCAGAGATTATCTCATATGAAAAATGGCTGATTTCTATTGAATTTTACTAAATCTGTTCATTTCTTTAGAGTAATGTGATAAGCCATCGGATGAAATTCAGTTCATGCTTATGCAGATGAAAAAAATCTATTATAGCTCTACTATTTTAGCCGAATCATAGCATTGATAGAACGATTATTTCAATCGCTATCTCATTTCTTAGTCATGAAATGTCTTTGCGTAGCCGACGTAAAATTCTCGATTTCCGTTCAAAAGATTTAATACCCGATGTTTTCCTTTCCAGGTGTTGACTCCTTCAGACAGGTCCAACTTGCTGTTCGATTCCTTCATGCTCGCACAGGCGGGGCACATCGGGCTGGATGTCTTCCTGTCCATGAGCACCTACCTGAAGAGAGAGACGTGTCTCACTCCCTGGCAGACGGCTGCTACCTGCTTCGGAAGCATGGCGGAACTTTTGAAGAACACGGAGGCCGATCTGCTCTTCAAGGTAAGCAGCACAGAATCGTCTGGAGCTAACTACCACTAAATTCCATTGCGAAATATTTTTTGTTCATTAGTTAGATATTTTAAGATTATTTTTAGGGCCGCGGTGGTTTGGTGGTAAGGTCTCGGCTTCGGAACCGGAGGGTTTCAGGTTTGAGGCACAAATCCACCGAAGAACCGTCGTGTGATGGGGGAAGGGGGTCTGTTTCACTTTAAATCCCTCGGATAAAACCTTCCTCCGTCTGGTGTGGTGTGGAGAGAGGGGGTTGTCGTTCTTGTCATCTGACCGCAGTTCAAAATTACGAGGTCCATCCCAAACTATCCCCAGTGTCTCTGTAAAACCGGGACTTAATGTAACTAATCTAAAACAAACTGTGTTTAGTTATCTTTTATGAAACAAAGCAAACTGCTATTTCCCACATTCATTGACCTCACAAGCAACAATTTGGTTCCAAAATGTCGATTGTTATGAAGGCCTATGGTGACCTGATGGTGCTACCAAACTAGAGAATTTCAGGTTCGAGACCCAATTCCACCGAAGAACCGTCGTGTGTGTGTGGGGGGGGGGGTCACGTTGAATCAGTCAGGTTATGCCTTCTCCAGCTGGTGGGAAGAGGGGTGTGCCAGCTCAGGTGTTGTCCTCGTCATCTGACCGCGGTTCAAAAGGACGAGATCAATCCCAAAATAACCCTTGTGTTGCTTCCAAACGGGACGTAAATATAACTAAACTAAACTAAAACATGATCTGAAACGATTGTCGATTATGCCAGCGTACTTGGCTATCTCTGTGTTGCCAAAATTAAATTACCGAAACAGCAACAGATTTTATTTGTACCTCTATTAGTGTATTAAAAACTTAAAATAACTTAACCAAATTAAACCTAATTCCACTGAAGAGCCCCCGTGTAAGCAAATCAGGTGCTCGTTCAATCCATCGGGGCCAAGCGTCCTCCCGCTGGTGTGATGTGGAAAGTGAGGTGTCATGTGTCATCCTCGTCATCTGACTGCGGTTCAAAATGACGAGATCTGTCCCAAATTAGCTTAAGTGTTTCTTTATAATGGGACGTTAATATTACGAAACAAAACCAAATTCAAAGTTATTTTCGATAATAGTTTGCAAAACCTAATTCTTAGTGGCATCCAAATAGACTAAGTAAGGGTTTCTTTTGCTTTTTTTTTTCACACTAAGCCTCGTAAATGAATCAGATTTAAGTTAATTGTTTTCGTCTATTTCGGAAAGAAGTTCTTTGTAGGTTTCTTGATATGCGACCGACTGAGTGTTAAAATAATGCCGAGTTCCCGTGACTTTACAGGGAACCAATCCATCGTACCGTTAGTTTGAAACAATGCCTTTATGTTGATTGTGTCCTGAGTCATCTTGTTGAATGGTTATTGCATAAAACGGATAATTATTTTCAGCCAACTATAATAGGAAATATTACTATCTTAATCCTCTTTTTACCAAATTATGTTGCCATCCGTTTTCCAACTTCGTTTTTGCACCAGTTGTTTAGTTTCCTTTACAGAATCATCCCAGGCAACCCGAGAAAAAAAATGTAATTAACAGAAATATCTTAATTAAATTCATTATAAATTAAATATTTTTGATTCCTACTTTTATCTTACATTACCTTCATGTTATTTGGGTTACATTTTCCGAGTACCATCTGCAAAAGTAGTCCTAGAGTAAAGATATAAGCTAGATTTCCATGGTACTTTCAAGTACCGTTACTAAATAAAGAGTTAAAGGCTTTAAAATTCTTTCGTATAAAATATCACTCTATTTGTTAATGGCAGTTATGATTATCTAATATTTTGTTTATGGCAGAGTTACGTGAGTGGACTTGTCGATGACATATACAAAACCCTAGGGTGGAACTCGTCGGACAAACATACAGAAAAGTGAGTGTTTTTAGATATTAAAATCCAGTCAATCGAAAATGTTAAGCCGCTTCATTTCAATATCCCTCATTTTTTTTTCCAGATTCAGTTTCAACACATCGAAACAAAACGTTGTTATTCCTTCCTTGCTCTTGTTGTGTATTTCGTATAAACATACAAATTGCACACAGTTACGGAAACACACACACAAACACAGATGTCTCAAAATACAGAAGTATACGAAACAAATTTTTAAAAAAATAGCATTATAAACGTAAGAAAGATTCACATACTTGTAATAATAGTTCTTTTTTGTGTGTTTTTATTAATTTATTAAAATTAATTTTGGAAACATCATTCAATAATTTAAAAGTAGAACAGACATGAAAATTAAAAAAATATAAAAAACCTTTTCTGGCTCGTCATATAAACCTTTCTTGATAATAAATTAATAAAGTAAATTTAATTCTTCTCCATACTTTAAAATAATTACTTGTCACTGACAATTATTTACAAACTGTTCTGTTAAATATATATTTCCGATTTTTTTTTAAATTTCAGTTCGAGTATTTTTTTAAACTTTCCTCTACAATAACTCCTATTATTTTTCTAATTTTTTAATGAAATAATGAATAATCTTTTATGAAATAAAATTTAAATTTTAACAAAATTTTAAAAAATAAAATCTTAACATTAAAAAATTAAGTTTATTTATTTAGAAAAAAATTATTTTAAAATAATCATTATTATTGCTCAAATTTTTTTATTAAACACACTTTAGATTTTAATGAAATTATTTTTTTAAACTTAAATTTTAAAATACTTAAAATTTTGTTAACTTTGCTCTAAAAGGACTACTATTATTGCTCGAATTTTTTAAAAAATATATGTATTTAAAGTATTTAGAACAGCAAGTGCTAAAACAAGCGCTATTATGCTTAAATGCTAACATCAGTCCTCTATAAAGGTCTTATCACACAGCTGAATATCGTCCGTCATTTACCGTTTCTACCTTCAAGCAAGTGTTCCGTCATCGTCCACTTTTTTAACCTGTTTGAAAATACCGACGATAGTGACGGAAACATTGTAATTCAACCCATCATGTGAAACTTTCATAGGGACGTCACTTTCGTTGTCGTTGCTGGCAAAAAGTGCGGACGATATTTCGACGTGTGATATGGCTTTAATATTATGCATTCATAAAAGTGCATAAATACATGTATTAGTTTCTATAAATGGCCGATGATGGAGAGCCCTGTTTGTGTTTTCCAGCCTGCTGAGGACCACCGTGATGGGCCTCGCCTGCAGCGCAGGCCACGAAGACTGTCTGGCCCAAGCCTCCGAACGCTTCAACGAATGGACGAAAGGAAACGAGTAAGTCGGCTTCCAAACATTGCATTCACGAAAATAACTCATTGTTTGTTTGCCGTGCAAACGTCCCTTTTCAGAAAGGTATTTTAATTGTTACTGAATACTTTCTGGTATCCGCGCGTTGCTGCCGCAGAAGAAATAATTTCAGAAATTTCGTTTGGAATTGGAAATAACTGCCTTCTTTGATTCGAAATGATAGAAAGAAGAATCTTTATTTTCGTATCGGAAATGCATTACATCCATTGAAAGTGAGTCATATTTGAAGGAGAAATGAGGGCAAATAAGTGCCCATTCATAACTTCATCGCAGTCGGATGAGCTGCACGTCCGCGAGACATACATTCATTTTTATTTATATAGATTGCGTAATTGTGCTCTGTCTATGACCACCTCGCGCGAGAAATAAGTATTCGAAGTTTCATTTTTTTAAAGAAAGGATACAATTATATGATGTATATAAAATTATGTCGACATATATAGACTCATGGCTACATTTCTGCTGAACGGGTTCGAATGAACTCCGTATATAAAAATAAGATTTAAAAAAAAAACATTTGAAATTTGGCCAATAGATGGCGCTGTGCTACTTAAAGTCGCTCGTTATCGAATATCGCATTTAATTTCGCTTCAAAAACGATGCGTACGATTCGAAGAAAACATCCGTCCGCAGTGAATACACCGCTGACCAAAAAAGAGCTATTCTTTACATCTTCGTGACAATATTATAGGGGTAAGGATTAAATGCAGCATTGTATAGGATATAAATACAATACTAATCTATACTGCAGAACAGTGAATAAAACTGTGTATAGAGTATTTAAAGAAAAATAAGTCTCTTCCGAGACTAATAGATTGGTTGTACATTATATTGAACTGATGAATAGAAATTTTCACATTTCTCTCATTCATAGTAATCTTTATTATTATTGCTATTGAAGCATTTATAAAATCCCCATGGGTCACAAAGTATCACAACGGTATTTACAGAAGTACTCAAAGCGTCACAAAAGAAAATAAGAAAACAGTTACGAAGGATTGATATAAGAAGAAAATAAAGTGAAGAATAAGGAAATTTAACAGGCGTCAATATTAAATTTCCAAGAGCACTTCTGGTGGAAATGAGTGGATAAAATCCTGGAGGCCACTTTCTTTGAATGGCTTGGAGAGGCAGGTCCTGTCTTGCTCCGGCAATCTTGGAACGTAGAAGGAGCACATGTTCAACATTTTCCTCGCCACCCATGTTACAGCCACAGATGCCGGCGTCCTGGTATAGGGGTAGCGTGTCTTCCCCGTGATCTGGGCGTCCGGGTTCGAGTCCCGGTTTGGGCATGGTTGTTCTTCGCTGTTCTATCTGTGAGTTTTGTGAATGCGCCACCTGTAAAAAGAGGCTGTGCAAGCGAATATGAAGCATAAAGTAGCTAAGTCTTAGGCTTAAAGCCTTAGTTGGTGCTGCTGTTGAAACAAAAGACGCTCATTCCGGCTTAAATCACCGGCAGTATCTGTTAGCACTATTTCCAAAGATTTGGAAAAGAGCAGGAAGATAAATGCATTTGTGGAAAAACGGGTATGGTTTACCATTATTTAAGGGAAATGTATGGAGATCTCAGAGTGAAGGAAAGACCTGAAGATTGTAAATGATGACTGAAATACTGTACTGATGGTCATCTCAAAACCCTGAAGGATGTGATGTCAAAGATGAACAGTTTCATTCCAACTGTTTGAGAGAGTGCGGTTGGGGAGAAAGGTGGTTATTAACTGCCCCGAAAGGAATGTCAGTTTGAAGGATCGGTCAGTGTAAGGTTGGACGATGCTTATTCAGCAGTCGACCACAACACATCCTGTCGATACTACTACGTTCAGTGGCGGCGGGGTGGTCGGCTGTATGGAAGAAGAAGAAGTATCTCTCAGCTTGATTGCAAAGTGCCATAAGTCACAACAACAACACAATCACAGGTAGATGATGGAGACAAGTTCAATTTATAATATAAATACAGTATTAATCTATACATAGTAATCTTTAAACCACAGAATTTTTTTAACACCCTTTCGTTTAATTTAGGGTATCCGACTACGTTAAAAACGCTGGTTATTGACCACATCGGCGAATTTTTTAAAATTGTTGTTTCTGGTAATTCAGACTTTCCTCTTTCTGAAACAGTTTATATATTTTTAGGAAAAGCAAGATCTTACCTATCATCCAGGGTGACTTATTTTTGATCTAAAATTTTTCTTTGACTTCGATTTTCCTAAAATTTATATTTTCATGAAAATACTCCACCGTTAACATTATATCTCAAAACCTAATTTAGGTATTTACCTAAAAATTTCAGCGTGTGTTTTAAATGATATGAGCAATGAAATAAACCATAATTTTTATCGTTGGTGGAATACTTTTTCATTTTTAGTAGTTTTTAGAAAAATTTAGTTTTGAATTTATGGAAAAAATGCATATATACGTATATTTTTACCCATCACTTCTTGGCATCTCAACATTTTTCTTACATTTTGTTCCTTTCCTTCACCGATATGCTCTATAACTTGTGTGTAAATAAAAAAAGGATGGCTGCATTACCATTTTGTGTAGAGTGTAAACCGTTTTGGTTCAATTTCATTAAAATTTACTACACATTTTATTGAATAATTCAAGTTATATAATTTTCTCAAATAACTTTGTTGTATTTATCGTATTTTGTGTTTTAATTGACAATACATCTAAAAACCGTAGTTTTAAATGGCTTTTTGAAAAATCCAATATTTCAAAATTTTTCTTTCGATTGTTGTCGATTACCTTAAATATTTAGATTCAGATGTCATATTTGCCTTTCAGAATTCCGATCCCCTTGAAGAACGTCGTTTTCAAGTACGGCATTTCTTCGACGAGCGTCGAGGAGAACTGGAATTACATGTGGAACAAGTACTTGACGGAGCAGTCGCCGACGCAGAAGAAGGCCTATTTGACGAATCTCGGCAACGTCAAGATACCTCATCTCATCACAAGGTAAGACGCTCATGACAGTTAGAAAGCGTTTTGAGTAAGAAAGATTGGAAATTTACTGGATTTCTATTAAATACCGCTTTGGCCCCGTTTTCTAATACATAGGTAGGGCCGAAAATTTAAAAAATTATTAATTTCCTATGTGCTATAGTTAAAATCGATGAAATTAAGAATTTTTAGTTGATTTCCTTTTCCCGAAACACAGTATAAATGTCTTAACAACGAAAAATTATATATATAATATATTTCGGGCCACGAGGTGTCAATACTTTTGACCATTGTCCATCGATGCCTCACAGAAAAAATCCCTTTTTAGGAATCCTTGCTTGAAAGTGGCTCCTGACGAAGTTTTCAGGCCGGATTCCTTTTCTATTGACTATTTTTTTTCTATTGATTATTTTGATTCGGTTGTCTTATTTTGTTAATTAATTTATATTCATTTGTATTTTAGTTGTAGCTGCATTTGCGCTCTCTAAATACAATGATTGATTTAAAAACATTTTAATTCTTAAAACTTGTTTAATCAGTAATGATTTTTTAGTTTCGATTCCGGTTTTGGTTTCGTTTCCGCAGGTACTTCTGTTTCGTTTAAATAATTCTTTGAAAATAGTATTGTGGATTTGTTTCATTAATTGGTTCTTATTCATTTACCTTTCATTTTGTGAACTTTTAGCGTTTAATGCTGAATTGAGTTTTAATTTCGATTTCAACCTATTCGGTTTCGTTTTAATTTTGTTGTTCAAGAAATGTGTTTGATTGTTTTAATAATTTTATGATTGTATATATATATATATATATATAATATGTGTGTGTGTGTAATATAGTCACGTAGATAGAATGCAAGAACAGGAAGTAGAGTTAAATAAATTTATTCGCTGAACTTTGAACCCTGTGATTGAGAGATCCTCAGCTTTCATATAGGTAGGGAAAGTTCCAGAATACCTTTCTGGAGACAGTCCAGAGCACTCATTTGGTCAATGAAAGAAAGGTCCAGAATATTCTGGGACACGAAATAAAGGAAAAACAAATTTTAAGTCTACCGGGCTTCGAACACATGATCTCCTGATTATGAGTCCAGCGTCATAACCGTTCAGCTATGCAGACTTGGTAATGTTTTGTTTCAATGCGGTAATATATATATAATTATTTAAGAATTTGGAATCAGATGGCAGGTTCGAAGACGTTGAAGAAGACTTTTCGTTTTAAAGCTCGCTTTATTCTTCCTCCGGAGGCAGGCAGCACATTTACAAGCAATGCGGGCAAGCAGATGTGAAGGAAAAGCGAGAAATTTATTTTTCCTCGTGTTATATAGCATATTATGGGAAGGAAAGGATTGTTTATAGTGCCACAATATTATTAAGTTTGAGCTGTTATTATTAAGTTTATTTAAATTGTGCTGTCCTCTAAAATAAGAAAACCTGTAAAATTTCAGAGCAATAGAGTTAAGCTAAAAGGAATCTCAAATTTTTTTTTCCATTCAATATGTAATTGTTATAAAATAAGAATTGTTCTAAAATTACTTTTAATCTTAAAACCAAAATTATATTGTTCCATAACATAATGAACTGAAATACTCATGGCGTTTGTAACAATCCGAGTTGTTTATCAGGATTTAGAGTTCAAAAATATTTTTGTCACAGGGTCAAATCACATATAAAACATTTGATGGTCTTTCCTATCCGCCATCAGATGGTAAGTCATTTAATTCAGGATCGAAGTGAAATTAAATCAGAGATTTAAATCGTAATCAAGATCCTTAAATATCAAAAAATTGTGCTGTCCTCCAAAATAAAAAGACCTATAAAATTTCAGAACCCTTGAATTAAACTTAAAGGAACCCTTGCATTAAGCTAAAAGGAACCCTTGTATTAAGCTGAAAAGAACACTTGAATTAAGCTAAAAGGCACCCTTAAATAAAGCTGAAAGTAACCCTTGAATTCAGCTAAAAGGGACCCTTAAATAAAGCTGAAAGGAATTCTTGAATTAAGCTAAAAGTAGCCCTTGAATTAAGAATTAGTTTGGTTCGTTTCTGCTTGGCAGGTATCTGGAATATGCGATGGACGAAACCAAAGTCCGCAGTCAGGATTTCTTCACCGTCCTCAACTCCGAGATGGAGAATTCAGTCGGAAGACCCATTGTGTGGAACTTCGTCAGGGAGAAGTGGCCTGCGCTAGTGGAGCGGTAATGACACTCAACACATAATCTCTTTGCCTCTTATGATTCGTTTGCATGTACCAAAACAATTCACTAATGAACAACTTGTTGTACTTTTAGCTTCACTCTGAACAGTCGATATTTGGGGAATTTTGTGAATCGCATCTGCAGCACATTCACCACAGAAAGAGAATTGCAGGAGGTGAGTTGTGTTTTCAAGCCACTGACTAAAATTAGCACTTAATCTTAAAAATCAGAATTAAAGGAGTGCCTAGGATATCAATGGTGTACCGAAATTTTTCTCATAGACCGAGATAGCCTGGTTGGTAGGGTGTTGGACTCGTGTTCGTTAGGTAACGAGCTCGAATCCACGAGCCGAAGATTCTCCATGTATGGTGGTGACTGAAGTATAAATCGGTCAGGATCACAATGTCGAGACTCATACCACTGGGGTTACTGGTTCGGGGGGGATCGTTCCCTGATTCAGGTCTAAATGACGATCTGTGATTGAAAGAATGATAATACATGAAGGGAAGGCTCATAAAATTTTTTGAAAATATATTTTGAGAAATAGGAAAATGTGTAGTGAATTCTAATGATATTTAGCCCTCAACATAAAACTGTGATGCAGCCATCCCATTTTTCTTTGTACACAAGTTATATATAGAATACAATGATGAATGAAATGAGCCGAAATATAAGAAACATTTTGAGATGCAAAGAATTCATGTGTAAATATATACGTATAGATACATTTTTACTATAAATTTGCAACTTCATTTTCCTAAAAACACCTCTAAATGAAAAAGTATTGAATCAGCGATAAAACTTTTGGTTCCTTTCATTTCCCATAAAATTTAAAACACGCACTGAAAGTTTTATGTAAATACTTATGTTAGTTTGGAAATATCATGTTAATGGTGGAGAATTATTATGAAAGTTAAAGTTGAAGACAAATTTTAGCTGAAAAATAGGTGACCCTAGATGATAGGTTAGGCCTTCATTTTTCTAAAAAAGAGTCTAATGCCACTTGGTCTTACCAAGCCCGAATGAGCGGAACTCTTACGAATGAAGGCAGAAATGCGCACCTTTCATTGTTAACGAGCACCGTTCAGATGAAAGTACGTCTTTGCTCGAATACAACCCTTTTAAGAGGGCGGTCGAACTCATTCCTCCATCCACAAATCAGAATGTAGATCCCAATCAGAGACCGTACCCATAGAGATATCATCTGTGATGGGAACTTGGAGGACCTACGGAACGTGCCCCGACTGCCCTGAGCCAACACTCTGGTCTTTGGCCAGGATGAGGACAGAACTCGCTACCTTTCGGTGACGAGATGGACGCTCTATCAACCAGGCGACCACGGCCCCATAAATTGTGAAAACTGTATTTCATGCTGTCGATGTAATCTTGGTGAATGTTGACTAGATCTTATTTTCGAATTCAGATATAAGGCGCCAGTGAATTTACATATCCTGTAATTGATTTTTCCTTTTAAATGTATAAAGTTACATAATATAACTATCTATATAAATAAAAATGAATGTATGTATGTCTCTCACGCCTTCCTAAGCCGTTCATCCGATTAAGATGAAACTGGGTCAGCTTATTGTTTGCATCTACGGGAGGGTTAGAGGGATAGTACAAATATCTGAAAAAAAATTTAAAAATTCGAATCACAGCCAAATTTGCTTACCATGGATTCATCTCCAAATAACAAGCCGTGGAGACAACAGATTCTGTCAAAATACTAAATCCAAGTGAATGGTTAGTAAATTTTGTAGCTATAGTACGCAAAAGTCAAGCAAGGCATTCTCAGAGGTAACCACTTTACGACAGATGATGCGAGACAGTTTTGAGGAGACCAACCCTGGGGGTTTTAGATTTTAATTAAATATTAGCGTTTTTCGCAGTGACCCCCAAAAATATGACAGTACAAATAATTTTGCATCACTTTAATTTTCATAAATTATCTTTTGAACTTTATTAAAGGTTCCATGGTATAAATATGTTTTCTGTGTTTAATCCATTTTAAAAGAAAATATTAATAAGAAATATTTTCTTAAATAAGAAAATATATCCCATTTTCTAAAATTAAATTTGAGAATTCTGAACGAATATGAAACGAATCACGAGATATGATAAGTAATTTCTTTCATCACCATTCTGAAAGAACACCAAGCATTACAATTCTAAAAGAATATACAAACCTAATCCATAAAAATGAATATTTTTTGTTCGTATTTTATATACTGTCGTTCCGTTCATCCTATTTCGATGAAAAATTGCCAAAAAATTGATGGTTTGAGCTTAATACCACATTTTTTCTGTGGTAGCAACGCGCCGGGTACCCGCTAGTATATAATATAAGAGAATGTACGAGCAGTTATTTTGAAAATGCCATAGGCAAGATTGACTATTCAAAGATTTAAAACAATTTTAGCATTTCGAGTTGCGATAAACAGTTATAATAAAATGTTTCTTATGGCAATATTGTTTTGTTTCACTTTTTCGAACAAGTCTGAAAGATTTTGAAATATCAGCTCATAGTTTTACTTCTTTACAAATGAAGCGGAAAAAATGATATTCAGTAATGCTTTCTTTTATCTCTGCCATACAAAATATAAAAATACCTCCTTGTAACCAAAAAGAACAAAAACTTGATCGAGTTCATCTTTTTCATTGCAATATTCGTGATCAACCTGTAGAACTCATAAATATTTAGGCAGTTTCACGGAATTTTACTTTTGTCTAATCTTACTGGAAATTTATTTGCAAAATGGTTTTCTTAATTTACATATTTTCTGTCAATATCTTCTTTAATTCATAAAATTAGCAAAAGTTTGTTATATCTTTTAGTAATAAATCAAATTACTACACGTTTAAACTGTTGCTGTTCCATAAGTTATCATTGTTCAGAAATCAGACTGTTTTGATATTTCCAGCTGTGCATTTAAAATAATTCAGCAAACTTTTAGAGAAAATAAAAGTAAGGGGGGGAAAAAACTTTTTTTTCTTTCTTTTTTTCCCTTTCTTTTTCTTTCTTTCTTTTTTCTTTCTTTTCTTTCTTTTTTTCTATCTTTCTTTTTCTTTATTTATTTTCTTTTTTCTTTTCTTTTTCAAATTTGTTTTTGGCAGTTTACGGAATGATTTGCAGTGATATATAATGATTGATTTTATGACTAAATTTTCAATTATTTCATCTAAACTGTCGTATATTCTTGGAAAATTCTTACAAACATATTAAGACAAAATCTTAATATGTTTAAATCATTCGCAATTTATTTAGTTTCATTTATTTATAATCCATTATTCTGATTTATTTCAAACTAGCTGGTGCCGGGCGCGTTCCAGCAGCAGAAGAAATAATTTTGGAAATACAGTTTTGATGTTGAAATAGTTCTCTTGTTTCATTAAGAGTGATATTTATTTTCTTGTCGACATTAAATATATTCACTGAAATGGAAGGATATATAAAAAGGAGAAGCATATATAGTATTTGTTCTATCTTTATTATTCTACAAACAAATATTCATTGTTATATATCAGATTTGTGTATTCTTTTAGAATTATAAAGCCCAGTGTTCTTTCAGAAGGGTCAAGAAAGAAATTATTTATGGTATCTCGTGACACGTTTCATATTCGTTCAGGATTCTCTAGTTTGCAGTTAGAAAATGTGATTAAAATGTTTTCATTTAAAGCTGATTAAGTATAAAAAATATATTTATACCAAGAAATCTTTAATACAGTTGAAAAAAGACGATTTTTCGAAAACTAAGATGGTGCAAAATTATTTGTGCTTCTATATTTTCGGAAGTTACGACAAAAAACGCTAAAATTTTATTAAATGTTTAGTTCAAATTTCAAACCTATTAGATTGGTTCCCCTGAAACTTTCTCGCACACTCTCTCATAAAACTGGTACCTCAAAGAACGACTGACGTCGCATTTACATACAATAGCAGCGAAATATTGACGTCTGGATAATAAATTTAGCATCATTACAGCATCTGTTGTGTCTCCTTGGCGAGTTATTTGGCGAACATAGCTGCACTTAATAGATCTGGAAATATTTTTTATACTTTAGATCATTTTATTGTGCCTATAACCTTCGTATTAGTGCAAGCAGTATGTTGTAGAATCGGAAGGGTGGTACGGCATTACATAAGAGACCTCGTTTTCACTTTTATTTATATAGATTAAAAAGTAATTGGTGTTATTTTTTATAATAGATGCAAGAATTTTTCACCAAGTATCCAGATGCCGGGGCTGGTAGAAGGGGTCGTCTTCAGGCATTGGAAACTGTGCAATACAACATTCATTGGATCAAAACTCACGCCAGTGAAGTCAGGGATTGGCTGCTCTCTGAAATCCCTTCCCCTTGGCGCTATTACCGTCTCCCAAACTACATCATCCCAGAACACTACGACCTCACCCTCCACCCTATGTTAGACAAAGACATATTTAACGGAATTGTGACCATCACGGTGACACTGAAAAGGCCCAGTGAATATTTCTTGGTGCATTCCGAGAAGCTGAATGTCAGCCTGGCGAAGATTATCTCCGGAGAGAATTCCGAAGTTGAAGAATCGATGGAAGATGTATTCGAGTATAAAGAGAATAATTTTTTGGTCCTGAAGGCGAAAAGGAAACTGCCTGTGGGAAAGTACAAACTTCATTTCCAATTCCAGGGCCCATTTGTACTGTCTTTGGAAGGATTGTACAAGAGTTCGTATGTCAATCCTAACACAGGTAAAAGAAGGTAAGATAAATTTTTCTAAATACATTGTCTTATGTTACTTAAGATGTTTTAAACAAGACTGACATTTTAAGAGATGGAAGGATATATTAAGATGATTATTTTGTATCTGGAAATACCTCGTTTTGTACCTTGCTTGTACCTCGTTTTGAAATATACTAATATTTCTTTATTCAATTGATATGCATCTTAATTTCAATTATTTTCCATTATCCAGTGCAAGTAAGATGGATATTTTTGATGTACAAATCTTAAAAGGATCTTTAGCAATATATTATAAATGAGATTTTTTTTTTTTGTTTTTAGGATTTTATTTAAATTTTTTTCCTATTTAATTCACATTTTTTTTCTTTAATTATACAGTAATAATAATTGCCTAATTACAACTTTATGCATGTGAGTTTTCAGCAATTATTCCGCAAATTTAGTTGTAGTCATTTTTAATAAGATAATTTAGGATGTAATTCATCGTTCTGGTGTTCACTTAGCTGTGATTTTTCTTTGTTTTACCATCATGAATCAGCTAAAGCTTTTATTTCTTTCTTCATTTCAAAAAGTGTTTTTTTAATATGCTAAAATTTTCTTTATTCCACTGATATGTATTCTAATGTCAATTATTTTCCACTGTGCAGTACTAATAAGATGGTTATTTTCGATGCAAAAATCTATTTGCTATTTAATTTACATTTTCCTTAATTATACGGTAAAAGTAATAACTGGCTAATTAAAACTTTTAATGATTGTGCATGCGTTTTCTCACATTAAAACTGCAGTCAGACACGTGCGTTACGCCCACTGGCGTTGAAAGTTTGCACGTGATTGTCGTGACAACAACTGTATTTGCGCATGAGGACAACTGTGTTTTCCTTTAAATTGAAAGTTTAAAAATGATGTGTATAATACTGCTGTAACTAACTCCATCTCGATCCATAAGTAAAATGGATTGGATCGGACTTGATTTGCCATTTTGTTTTATGTCGGGTATACAATGTAAATAAATGGTTTTCACATTAGTTGTGTGTTTTTGTTATTAGATTGTATTTGTGCTATATATTTTTGTACACTCTTATATTTTTAAATGTATCGTTTTTACATCGTTTAATTTTTTATTTATTTCTCATAGTTTGATAGTGTTTTCGTATATCAAAATTTCCATATGAACAGAGTCGCGGGTAATAGTTAGTGACATTACATATTGAAAGAACCGCTAGGTTGCTTAAGAGGTACCTTCTAAACAGATCTTTGAGTTCTTGTTCGGAAACAAATTGCCTCAGGTTTGCGATAAACAAAGTAGAACAAGATAATGTTCCCGATGCAGACGAGGTGGAACCCACGGAACTGGCTAATGCAGGACTGGCCACCAGGTTGGGTGGTGGTAAGGTCGCATGAATGGCGGCACTTCCCGCCAAGGCTGCGTGAGACAATGGATGAGGCATCGTCAGAGGTGGCTGTAAAGAGATGTAGCGACGGTTACGGTCTGAACAGACAGATGCATTCACAAGTTACTAACAAGGACATAAAAAAGCATTTTTTAGCACATAGACATTCAAATAAGCATGCCTTGCAATTTTATTGAAAGTGAAACATTTTACATATTTTGTATACAGCATTTTTCAGAAGTATTACATTTCTAGTGACTGACGAATGGTGTTTTGTCATACGCAGATACTTGGCCAGCACGCAGTTCGAAGCTGTGCATGCGAGGAAAGCTTTCCCTTGCTTCGACGAGCCCACCTTCAGAAGCACTTTCACCGTCAGCGTCATACACGACGCCGAACACTTCGCCCTCTCCAACACAAGGGCCGAGGTAAGGAATTCTTCCTTCAGATAAACCTGAAAACTGCAAAAAAAAAAAAAAAAAAAAAAATTGGTTACCTATCTTATTGGATAATTTCTTAATTTTTATATCTTGTTGTTGTCTAGTGCCACTTGGTCATGCCAAGCCCGAATGAGCGTAGTTCTTTCGAATGAAGGTAGAAGTGTGCGCCTTTTGTTGTGAACGAGCACCGTTCAGGTGAAAGGACAACTTGGCTCAAACACGCACGACACAACCTTTTGTAGGGGTGGTCGAGCTCATTCACACACTCATTCATCCATCCGCATGTCAGAATTCAGATCTGAATCAGAGACCGATTCATCCCTGATTCAGTACCTCCAGAGGTATCGTTTTGTTATGGGAACTTGGGTGACTATGCGATCACGACCTATTGAAAATGCCCCAACTGCCGTTAGGTCTTTGGCCAAGACGAGGACAGAACTCGAGACCTTTCGGTTTCGAGACTGGCGCTCTACCAACCAAGCTACCGCTGCCCTAATATCTTGTAGTTGTTACTATTCACTTTCGAAAACATTTTATATATATATATA
>JAPMOQ010040326.1:174227-205955 GCA_026543055.1 Argiope trifasciata
GTAACGGTAGGACAATAGACACTTAAACAGATCACAACATTTGGCTAGTTCTCAAGTATGTCAAATTCTTTTCGTTTATGCAGCTATCCGGTTTCCAAACGGCTCTTTTGGTGCAAAATGAAATACAGCCCTTCCCTTCACCAGATTTCATCCTCTCGTTTCCACCAAAAGTGCTCTTGAAAACTTTTGTCAATTGATTATTGACACCAATTTCCTTATTTTATTTTATTCTTATTTTAATCTTTCGTAACTGTTAAGTTTTCTTATTTTCTTTTGTTATGAGTTGAGTACTTACTTTTGTAAGCCTCATGTGATACTCTGTGGTGCACGGGGATTTTATAAATCCTTCAATAAAAAAAATCTAATAGAATATCTCGTTTCCAAGCCAACTGACACCTACTTTTAGGGTTACAAGGGTTTTTCTCGTCACGGTAGGTCAGTATTCATATTAGCAATGAAAGTTCAATACAAGAAATTTTTATTAAAAGGTAAAGTGTTTTTCCGTTGGAACTTTATTGAGACAATTGCATGCTGCTCATAACTATGAAATAATATTTATGCATTGAATAATAAATGAATGAGCTTCACGAATAAGAAAAACTTTAGAATCAATCATTTTAGGATGAATTGCCAGTTGTTTTAAGAAATAATTTTCATTTCAGGAAATATTTTCCTGCTAACGATTTCTTTTCTCCAGGTCTTATTAAGATGTGATTTATCTAATGTTTAAGGATTTAAATGAAAAGCTATGGTTTACATTGAAATATTACATTTATCGCACTGGTCCTTCAAAGATAAGCTACGATATTGCTTAAAATTAGCCTTCCTAAAACTTCCCACTGAATTAAAAACAATTTTTAAAGCTGAGGCTATTTAAAATTTTCAAAGCCAACTTCCCTCCACCCAAAGAAAAAAGAGGTTTTTAAAAATTATATATAAATACGGACAAATGTTTTATCAATGTAAGAAAAATATCTATGAATGAAGATGTCATTTAAGAAAAGGCTTCTTAAACATTAAATTATAATCCCAGCTTTCAGTTAGGATTATAATTTAATGTTTAAGATGCCACTTTTTGTATGTATCTAAAGACTTAAAGATGTTTTTTTTCCTTCTTTCTACAAGGGAGCTACTGTCTTGAGAATGCTGGAAGGTTACATGGGTGAAGATTTCAGAGAAGGCGTTTCGGTAAGTTTTATTCACCACATTCTTTTTTTTTAATACATTTATTATTTTATTTCATCTTGCATGGGAATGGAAAGATTCTGGTATGGCTCTGTAGTCACCAACTTGTTGAATACAGAAATGGTGTGGGGGTCTCCCGCTCTCCCTCTAGCGATGATGGGATGGGTCTTCTATGGTATGGGTTTGCCCAGTGGAAAGATTTACAATTCGAATGTTAATATCGTCACCAATCTGATCTTTTAGATTGATCCGAGTAGTTTCAGTCTAGGAGAGTAGTTCTTTGTGGCTACCTTCGTCGAAAAATCATCTATTTTTGATAATCTATATAAATAAAAATGAATGTATGTACGTCTCTTATGCCTTTCTAAACCATACATCCGATGGCTATGAAACTGGGTCAGCTTATTGTTTACACCTACGGGATGGTAGGTGTAAGCAATTATCTGAAATTTAAAAAAATCGAATCTCAACTTCATTTATTTACCCAAGATTCAACTCCAAATAACTCACCGACGAGACTACAATTTCCGTAGAAATGCTAAACCCAAGTGAAAGGTTAATATTTTGTTATTATAATACTCAAATGTCATGCAAGTCCTTCTTAGAGGTCACAACTTTATGACAGATGATGCGAGGTTTTAAGAGATCAAACCTGGGGTTTTTTAATTTTACTTAAATAGCGTTTTTTTGCAGTAACTACCAAAAATATTGCAGTACAAATAGTTTCGTACCATCTTAGTTTTCAAAAAAGATTAACGAAATATAGTCTGAATATGTTTTCTATGTTAAATCCATTTTAAAAGAAACTAATTTAATCACATTTTCTAACATTAATTTTGAAAATTCCTAATGAATATGAAACGAATCACAAGATACAATAACCAGTTTCTTTCATGACCGTTCTGAAAGAACACTAAGTTTTACCTTTCTAAAAGAATGTACAAATCTAATACATGAAAATGAGTAATTGTCTGTCATTATTTTATGTGCTGTCGTACCCTTCATTTTATTTCGATAAAACATTGCCAAATTATTGTTGATTTTATTTAATATTAATTTTTTCGGTGGCAGTAAAGCGCCGGGTACCAGCTAGTTTAAAAAATACATTTGTATCCTTAAGCCCTTTATTTTTTTCAGACATACCTGAAGAAATATTCCTTCAAGAACACCGTCACTAAAGATTTGTGGGACGAATTATCAGCAGCATCGAAACAGGTAGTTTTGATTTTCTGTTATACTGCTATTTTTATTTGTAATTCAGCATGATGTGCATTAGATGTGCTCATTTCGGGACATCATGCTGAAAGTGCTCATTGAATAGGCTAAAGCGTTAAGTGCCACATAATTCATCTGTGGCTCTCCCCTAATGGATAGTGCTGATCCATCTATCTAATTACATGATTCTTTCTTTACTATAATTAAGATATAATGAAGAAAGGGTCATCTGATGAGATAGATGCTCTAATTATCATGTGATAGTCGTGGCAACAAATATGTCAAAATAAGAAATAACTTCTTCTTGTATACAGCCGACCACTCCACCACCACTGAACGTCACAGTATCGACAGTATTGGTTGTGGTCGACTGCTAGTAATAAATAACTGTCTTCTAGTTTCGTCTGTTAGCAACTCCTATTTATAAACTGATAGACCGGAACTTCTTTAGTCAACGGACTTATTAATAACAACTCCAACAACAACAGCCTTTTTGTTTGAAAACTTAAATCTGTCAAATAAAAAACAATTTAAAAATGATTAAATTTCTCTTATATTATTTCAGACATAAAATTTCAACCCCATAAAATGGAATGTGAACCAAAGTGATTCCTTATATTATGGTTGAATGCAGATTATCATGATCTGTGCCGGAAGCAACAAGACGTATGTTTTCAGGAACCACATCTGTGTTATGTTTTCTTTAATAACCACATTCACACATTCAGTAAACACAAAGATAAGACATAACAAAACATTCACGCTCGCAGCTTAACCCATTTGCATCATTTGCGTATATATATATGCTCAATTTTCGTGGTTACTATCACTGGAGTGTATATATACGCTGCATCATATTATATGCTATGCATATATGATGCAGATAATATATGCTATGCACACTATATTCATATTATATACTATATACCTATATGCATCCCACATTTCAAATATTGTCACACTGAAAAAAATTACAAACAAATAATGCTCAAAAATGATTTTCTTTCTACTTTTATACAATTTTACGCCTAAATATTTTTACGGATTTCCTCTATTATCCTTAAATCCGTCGGGTTCTTTTTTACCTCGTAGTATATAGTGGTTGTGTATGGTGTTAGAGATGATGATGACTCACACAGAATGATCAGTCCTTTAGTTGACGAACACAACACAAACGTTTATTTACAGGACGAGGACAGGACAGCACACAGGCGACAAATATTCACAACACAAATATGTACAGCTATTTACATTATTACAGCTATTTATTAATTACTATTTAATATTACATTACTATTTATATTACAGCTATTTACATAATATATAGCTATTTACATTCGAGACATACACACAGGACAGCACACTGAAGATAGTAGTCCACAGACAAAAATTCTGTAGGGACAATGTCCACAGAGCGGCCAGACAGGATTCAGCTGGAGAGGGAATCGTTAAGGGCTTCGCTTTACACCTCCTGGGTCTCTCCAGAACAGGCTGAACTATTCCTTTGTCTCTTCTTGCCTTTGCTGTCGACTCACTACTTCGCACAACGGGACTACTCCTTAGTTTGGGACAGTTCCGTTCCCGACGACGGCACAACGGGCTACGACACAGGCTTCGTCAGTATATGCCACACAGAGATTAGCAGTCCTCCGTTCAGGACTCCACAGTTCAAGACCTCTTTCTCTTAGGTCTTCCCGATTAATTCCACAGCGGTACTTGTCTTCGTTGAACACTAGATAGCTCAGCTTCGGCGTCTCACCACTGCCGCACTTCGGCTTGACTCCACTGGATTCTTCCTCAGATCTCCTTTCCCTTTTCTCTGCTGCTTCGCTTCAACTTTGTCCGACTCTCTCGATTCATTCCACTCTGACAGGAGCCCTCTTCCTTATATATACCGGTGGTAGGCGGGGCTAACATCTTCTAGACCAATCAGGAGCGTTCTAGCTGGATCTCGGCTCCTAGTGGACGGATCGGGAAAATTCTCGATGTTTCAGGTACTTTCCATTTTGTCGCCAAAGTCGTCGCCAAGTCGCCAAATGGTCGCCAAGTTTGTCGCCAAGCCTTGGGACCTCTGACGTCACACCCATTCACTATTCATTGCACATTACTGTCAATCTGTCTTCCTTACATTGACAGTATTAGCACGGGAAAACAAAACCACAGGTTCGTAACAATATGAAATAAAAATATTTCCATGATATGAGCCTTTTTTTCATATTTTCATAAGATGCAAATGGATTCAGTACAGTCTCACATGTCATTCTCATTACACTCGCAACGTATTGTGGGGTGACATATGGGATAGCCTATCTGGCATCGCCATCTAGTCTCCAAAAAAAGAAGACAAGAGCTATGCAACTGCTACAATATGAATTATTTTTACTACATTCTTAAAACATTCGTGCGCTGTGTTTCGAGAGAAATTTCCTTTGTTGACGCCCGTTTACATAATGACATTACAGCTGGATGACTGATCTATTGGACACATTTTGATGCAAGTTTTCTGTCTCTCGTAATCTTTCAGCACTTGGACGTTGCCGCCCTGATGGACACCTGGACGAAGCAGATGAATCATCCCTTCCTGACCATCGAGAGGACAGACAACGGCAGCCACCGGTTCGCCATCCAGCAGCGTCGATTCCTCATCAACCCGACCACCGAGGTGTTCGCGAAGACGGACTCTCCGTTTAAGTGAGTGTTTTCAAATGAAACGTTTCAGTCATTAGTGACTGGTTTTTATCATGAAACTAATATTTACCATTACGGAAGTGATTAGGAAAGCTTTTTATTATGTCTTTATAATCTCATATAAAGAAAGGAATTTTTGTTTGTTCGTACCTTATGCGCTGCCGTACCGTATCCGATTGCAATGAAATGTGGTCAACTGATTGCTTAACTAATGCGGTGGTTATAAGTATAGTACGGACCGCGTTGGTCTGGAAGTAAAATCTCAGCTTCGGAACGGAAGGGTTTCAGGTTCCAGACACTATTCCACCGAAGAACCGTCGTGTGATGTAGTTTCTTGCTCTTTAAATTCGTCAGGCAAAACGTCCTCCCGCTGGTGTGATGTGGAGAGGGCTGTGCCAGCTCAGGTGTCGTCTTCATCATCTGACCGTGGTTCAAAAAGACGAGGTCTGTCCCAAAATAGCCATAGTGTTGATTTACAACGGGACGTTAATATAACTAAACTAAACTATAGGCATAGTACAGTTACTATATTTAGTATATAAAAAAAAAAATTCTTTTGTACCTTATGCGATTCCATACAACTCATCCGATTGCGCTGATATTTGGTGCACTGATTGCTTACACTTACACGGTGTATTTTATATATAAAAATGAATTTTTGTTTGTTCGTACAAACTTTATGTGCTGCCAGTGCCATTCCTCCGATTGCGATAAAGGTTGGATGGCCAACCCTTATCGCAATCAGAGGAAATGTCCTTTGCCATTTAATTGCTTCCACGTGCGCTTAGTTATAGGCATAGTAAAATTATTATAATATTGAACCTAGAAAATCCATGTGTTTCCTTTGGCCAGTCGGATGCTGGATGCTCACGAGTTCGGACAGACAAGAAATTTATTTATTTTTTTCGAAGACGAAAAGACAAAAAATATTGTCTATCCTAAAGCACTTGAATAATAAAGTTATTAAAGATAGATTACATGTTATTTGCATTTCTCCTTTACACATCAATCCATTTCAATGAATGAACTCATGGTGGAAAAGAAAATAAATATTATTTCTAATTAATTAAGACAGTTATTACAAATTTCAAACGTGTATTTCCAAAATTAATTTTTCTGCTGCAGAAACGCAGCGAGCACGAGCTAGTTTTTTCAAATACAATAAATAGTTGTCAAAATTATGTGTTATGACTCGGAACACCATTTTTGTTTTCGTCATCAGTTCATTTTGATGCAGCATAAGGCAGAGAATTGCATGCGACTATTGACAATGATCATAGAAAACTGATGAGCGTATTTACAAATGAAGGAACTTAAAATGGATCTGATGATTCGTACATCAGAAAGATGAAAGAACTTAACGTATAAAGATTCCATTCTTAAAGTAAACATGGCCTACTCTACTCAAATCAAAACCTGGCTGCCAGATTGCAAGTTGGAATAAGCTGCAAAAGAAACAGGAAACATAAAACTTATTAGGAGTGGCAACATTATGCATGCACACTTGTACACGCTCACACATCCATGCGTATAGTTTATAGTATATTCTGAATACCAGTCTGAAATAAAAATGGTTGCACACAAGAGTTGAGAACCTTAATTTAGTTTAGTTATATTAACGTCCCGTTTAAAGCAGCACAAGGGCCATTTTGAGACGGACCTCGTCCTTTTAAACGACGGTCAGATGACTAGGACGACATCTGAACTGGCACCCCCCTCTCCACACCACGCCACACCAGTGGGAGGACATTTGGCCTGACAGATTTAACGTGCAAGATACCCCTCACACGACAGCTATTCGGTAGAATCGAGTCTCGAGCCTGAAACCCGAAGCCAAGACCTTACCACCAGGCCACCGCGGCCCCAGTTGAGAACCTTCTTGGTACGTTACAAAATGGGTTGTGGTGACACACTGCGTTCATTTTCGATGCAAGCATACACATTAGGTATCTGTTCTTTCAGCTAGATAGGAAATGAACTTTTTCATTTGCTTGAAATAAAATTTTCAGTGCATTTTTTCCAAATGTCTTCTACCATGGGTCACTTTTCAGCAAAATTCATTCATTTGATCTAGTTCAGTCGAAATTTAATAATAAGTTCAATAAATCTACAAATCTTTTACATCAAACTGGAAGAAAGATGTTCCTCATCTTAAGTCTGTAATTTGACATATTTTACCCCGCTGGTGTGGTGTAATGTGATACTTTGGTGAGGAAGGTGCCAGCTCATGGTCGCCCACGTTATCTGATCACGGTTCGAAATGAAGAGCCCCATCCCAAAACAGATCTAGCATTGCTTTTAAATGGGTCGTTAATTCCGTGAAAATATTAGGTTGTTCGGAAAGTAATTTCGTTTTTTCCTGACAAAGGATTTAATTGCATTTTTCGCACCCAATTCCATACTTAAACTGCAAAATCATTTTATGTTTTAAGAGCTGATATAGCAAGGCTTGAGTGTGAAAAAGTGCAGCTGATTCTTCGCAGTAGTTTTTGGATGGTGCCCTTTTAAATATGGAGAGTAATAAACAGCATTTTCGTCATTTTTTTCTTTTTTGCTATAAAAGGTAAAAATGCTGTTCAAGCCAGAAATAAATTAGCCAATATGTGTGGAGAAGATGTGTTAACAGTACATCAGTACCAGAACTGATTTGCAAAATTTTTCCTTCAAATGAGGAGGCCAAAAACCACCTCGATCAGTTTTTTTTACAGCAAAGACCAAAACTTTTATGAGCGTGTAATCATGTTACTACCAAAAGGTATTAGACCAGAATGGCAAAAGGTATTAGACCGGAATGGCAATTTTATAATTTAATAAATAATTTATTCATTAAACGAAAATTTCTTTCATTTTGACACAAAAATACGAAATAACTTTCCGAACGACCCAATAAGTTGAAAAAACACTTATAATTAAACCCATTTTTGAATTTGTTATGAAAACTTTGTTGTGCTCTAATAAATGATTCTTATTTGACCTTTCAGTTATGTTTGGCAAATCCCGCTCACATACCATACTTCTGAGAGCCAGGAAGTTTCCCACATGTTTCTGAATTCTTCTGATCAAGGTAAAATGAAGGTCATTTATTATAAATTTACTGATAATATTGGAAATAAACTAATTAACAGAATATTTCTTGACACTTAATTACTCCATTGATAATGTTTACGTTTTTTTGTCTTTGAAGTTTTAAAAGTAATTTTCACTGTTAAAAATAATCTTCAAGGTTGAAATACCAACTTTTTCTCAGATATTCACCAAATATTGAGATTTTATGAGAGAATACGTGAATGCTTAGTGAGAAATATTATTATTAGGGTTTATACAAATACCGACTTCTTGAAAAAACGTTTTGCGAATTTAATATTTCCAAATAACTGGTTTTAACCGATTTTCGAATTTTTGTCAAAAAAAACAGAATAACAAATATAATTTTTTTTTCTTTCATTTGTTCTTTAAATAAGAAAAATTCAGCTTTCACTGTCTTTGGATTCATAAGTTTTTTTGTTAAAATTCAATTAAAAAAAAATTTTTTTTGAAGAATTTGAGTATTTAGGCCTTTCGGAAAACCGGTTTTCTTACTTTAAAAACTGGTTTCCAAATGTGACACAAATTTACTTAAAAAATCGGTATTTTATAAAACCGGTTTTCTTACTTTAAAAAAAGATTTCCAATTGTGACAAATTTACTTTAAAATTCGAGGTTTTTTCTAAAACCGGTTTTAAAAACCCATCAAACACTAATTATTATCTTAAGCTGCCGGACGCTGTTAATGCATTACCGAAGTATAATGAAATGTTTGAGTTTAATTTAAATAAATTGATTGCCGCAACAACATTATGAACGCTATAATTTATAGCTTAAGTAAAAGCTGACTTGCAAATGCACTGTTTTTTAGGCCAAATACACTTCACATACAAATTTCTTTTGTAAATTTTAAAAAATATATCTCATTAGTGCTTACAATAATAAAATCCAATTTAATAATTGATAATTCTAAGATAATCAAGGAATTTCAGCATAATATTATGATAAATCTGCACTTTTCAAATATCTGAATTAAAAAAACGTTTGAACTGAAAAAACGGAAACGTTTTTAGAATTACGCTATTCGAGTGATAGGACAGAAACTAGAGATTGTGTATCTGTATTTGAAATTCACAATTCCAAAAGTTTGATTTGATGCACTATCCAGTTTATACTCAGATTTTCAATCTCAAGTTATATTCTGATGATGATGATTTCCACCGAAAGAGGGTGCAGTAGCTTCTGAGGGTAAAGACCCCTGAGGGCAGAAGTCTCGCTTCTAGCTCAAATGAATGTGACACACACACATTAGCTTGCACGGCCCCTTTTTACAGGGAAGCACATCCACGCATCTCACAGATAGAACACAGAACAACCGCGCCCGAACTCTGGACTCCCAGATCACGGGCAACCCCTATGCCAGGACGCCGGCCTACCATCCAGTTAATACTCAGATTTTCAATCTCAAGTTTTATTCTAAAATTGGGAATTGTTTCGCCTTGTATTTATTGTATTAAAAATGAATGTTTCAATACATATTAATTAAAAATATATATTTCGTATCTTGTAGCTACTTTCAGTGTTCCACCAGCCAAGTGGATCAAATTCAACAGCAATTTCACTGGATACTATTTGGTGAATTATGACAAGAAAGGTTGGGAGATCTTCATTGATGAACTCAGGAATAATCACAGGGTAATGTGCTCAAATTTTGTTGATTATTAACATATTGAAGGCGGGAGTCATAGTACTACGATTTGATCCACGTGACCTAGCTTACTTTTGTCAAGATCCCCCACCTATGATGTATTAATCCCGTTTCTAAAAGGTCTGAAGGTCTTACAAAGCTTTAGAAAATATTATAAGGTAAAAAATGTTTAAGAATAAATTATCTTGTTGAATCCACGTAATGTGAAATGGAAATCTTATTTTGGGGAGTTAGGATGTTCATTAAAAAAAATCGAAAAAGCTGAAATTATATGCAAACGGGATTTTTAAAAGTAAATTATATATTTTATTGGAAAATTTAGCTAATATAGAAGTAATGAATTGTTTTTGTTATACAGTAATGTAAAAAAAAGTTCCTTAAAGTGTTTGTTTTTAATAACTTGTGATACTAAAATCTTTAATTTCATAATCTACTAAACTAATCCAACTGAATTGGGATGTTGAATAAGTCCATGCTGTTTTTTTATGAAAATTAATACCTTATTTTTTAAAAAAATATTAAAAATCATGTTGCTGAAAGTATTGTCCATCGTTAGCCACTATGTTTTCCCGTCTTTCTGGCAGTTCCCACTTTCGAAAAAGCTCCACGAATTTTGATTTTATCTAATAGTCGACCCAATTTTTGGCATCTTTATAAGAACTAAAGAGCTACTTATCGAGGCCATGTGTCATCGACTAGAACAAATGGTAGTCAGAAGGGGCAATGTCCGGTGAATACAGCGGGTGAGGTAAAACTTCTCGCATAAGCGTTTCCAAGTAGGTTTTTACCGGTATTGCAGCAACGTTGTCGTCTTCCATCGACTACTGAATAAGTACAGTCTAACCTTACATGGACCGATCCGTCACACTAACATTCCTTTCGAGGTAGTCAATAGCCGTCTTTCACCCCATCTGCACACTCTCAAGCAGTTGGAATGAAACTGTTCATCTTTGACATCGTATCCTTCAGGGCTTTGAAATGACCATCACTACTGTACTTAAATCATTATTGACTATCTTCAGGTTTTTCCTCCACTCTGAGATCTCCATACATTCCATTGAATAGTTGGAAACCGCACCGATTTCTCCTTAAATTATTTTTCAAAGCTATCTGTTCAAATCATAAACAGCTATCTTTTATGATTCCATAAAGTAGCAACAAATAATAAAATATTTTTTAAATATACAAGAGGATTGGATTCCGATATTAAACGTTATAAACAAATATCTTCACTTCAATGAACTGTATTTGCTATTTTGCACCCTCACTTTGTTAACAATTACATTTATTTTGTTATTTATATGACTATTATTATTTTGTTATATTAATATTTTTACTATTATTATTTTGCTATATTAATATTTTTACTATTATTATTTTTGTTATTTATATTACTTTAACGTTATTTATATAATTTTATTATATTAACTTTGTTATTTATTTTGCACACTCACAATTCAATAAAAAACTATATCATTTTTTTAAAAAGGAATGTTAAATGTGTAGAAATTCCTAATGGATTCATTATTTCTCTCAATGCATACGGGCATGATTTGAAGCTTTATTTTAAATGAATGGATTAGTGAAACATTCAGTTGGAAAGAAAACAATTTAAAAACATTTAATTCATTCTCAAATTTTTATAAATTACTAGCTGTTACCCGGCTCTTATCTGACGTAGAAGAAATAATTTAGGAAATATCGCTTGAAACTTATATAGTCATCTTGATTAATTAAGAATTATAGGAAGAATGGTATTTATTTTCTTGACGGAAAGGAATACATTCATTGAAATGGAAGGATATATAAAGGAGAAGCATAAATGGCATTTATTCTATTTTTATTATTCTGTTCTACAAACAAATATTCATTTTTATGTATTAGATTTGTGTATTCTTTTATAATTGTAAAGCTTGATGTACTTTCAGAATGGTAATGAAAAGAAACTATTTATTGTGTCCCGTGATTCGTTTCATATTCGTTCAGTATTACCAAGTTTAATGTTGAAATATGAGATTAAATCATATTGTATTAAAATTGATTAAATATAGAAAATATATTTATACCATAAAATCTTTAGTATTGTCGAAAAGATAATTTTTTTGGAAACTGAGCTGGTTCAAAATGATTTGTATTATTATATTTCCGGAAGTTACTCCAAAAAAAACCGCTAAAACTTAATTAAATATTTCATTAAAATTTCTTATCTATAGGATTGGTTCCGCTAAAACTTTCTCGCACACTCTCTCATAAAACTATTATCTCAGAGAAAGACTTACATTGTATTTGCACACAATAGCTCCGAAATATGAACGTCAAGCTTGAATGTAGCATCTACACTGCATCTGTTCCGTCTCCTTGGCGAGTGATTTGGTGGTCAATCCATGATTAGATAAAATAATAGATCTGAAAACATTTTTTCATGCTTTAGATGATTGTATTATACCTATAATCATCCCGTAAGTGCAAGTAATAAGCAGTCGAAGTTTTTTCGGAATCAGATGAGCGGTACGTCAGCACATAAGAGTCATACAGGAGAACATTCATTTTTATTTACACAGATGTATTCCATCAAATTAATAGCATTCTCTTCTCCTTCACAGGTGTTCAGTCCATCCGACCGTCTGAACCTGCTGTTTGACTCCTTCACCCTGGCCTCCGCCGGGTACCTGGGCTACGAGGTGCCCCTGAACCTGAGCGGCTACCTGAGGAAGGAGCACTACCACGCAGTCTGGAAGACGGCGCTGGAGGAGCTGAAGCACATCAAGTGGCTCTTCAGAGGGGACAAGGAAACTGAGAAGATACTGCTGGTCAGTCGGGGACGATTCTTCAGATTATCGATTATTCTTGGAATAATATAGAATATCGATATTCTTAGAATAATCAATAATGGATTCTTAGATTTATCGACGATTCTTTATTTTCTCAACGATTCTTTTCTTTGCGTCCTTCCCGGTTCGGGCATGGTTGTTATTCCTGTGCTCTATCCGTGAGTGGTGTGAATGTGCATCCCTGTAGAAAGGGGTTGTGCAAGCGAATGGGAAGCAACTAGTTGATAAGTCGTACTCTTGGCCCTAACTTGACCCTCGACCCTACTTTTACGTCCCCCCCCCCTTCTTTTGTGTCAGTCCCGGATTCGTGTCCCGATTTATGCTAACTGATAGGGAGATATTTGTTCACAGAGCTGATACAATGATATTTAGACAGGGATTTTCGAGTGAACCAGGAAAGGGAAACGGGAATCTTTTAAAAGGAATTCTGTCAAGTCAGCGGTATTTTGCCGCTGCACTCGGAGTGTGGAAAAATAAGACTTTTAGCCGATTCAGCGATTTTACAAAGCTTCTTTTGAATTAACTTGATTGACATAGGGGAGAGAATAAAATTAATACGGTTACCATGGTATGACCCTAACTTATAGTTAATATTAATATCATTGTGTGTGTGTGTGTGTGTGTGTGCGCGCGTGTGTGCGTGCGTGCGTGTGTTTCTGAGAATTTATTTTTTAAACTATTTAATACTCGAAATTCGGAATATTGGTTTATTGAAAGACAGAATGAATATATCGGAGCATGAGTGTCAATTAAATCAATTTCTTAACAATTTTCAACATATTAAAAATTTACGTTGGTGGACTATTGTATCAACATTTGTCACTGGCACGATTTGACGGCAACTCAATGCGAAAGTGTCCTATCTGTTATTCTCATATTTAAATAAACAATATTGTTACTTTCTTGAAAATGCATATCTATAAAATGCAAGTATAATTAAAACCAAGTATAATTAGAATTAATTATAGAAGTATAATTAGTATTGTCAACATTTCAGCTGTGGGAGGAGAAGGGATGTTGGATATTTTGTTGAAAACTCGCAAAAGTGTTTAATATAATAGTGATGAATTTTTTCCGTGTAGATGACAGATAATAATCTCAAGCGTCACTGGATATTGTAAATGTATTGTTACGGATTATCTATCCTAATCCGTCCGGCTCGTTTCCTTGTATAAGGAAGGTATCTCGGCTCCTAATGGAAAGATCGGAAAAATTCTCAATGTTTCGGGTATTATCCATTTTGTCGCCAAAGCCGCCAAATGGTCACCAAGTTTATCGCCAAGATCTGGGATCATTGATGCGACGCCAGGGCACTGTTCAATACAGATGACTGTAAATAAGACTTCTGTGCGATGGCATTGTTAGTGCGGGAAAGTAAAATTACAGATTCGTATCAATATACTTACTGTCTGTCCACGACAAGAACTCTGTTAGACGATCGTCTATGTTTACGGCGGGTGTTATAGAAACAGGATGCTGTCGGGAAGATCCATTTTGAATGGGTGGTATCGGGCGGAAGTGTGGGGGTTCTTTTTCTTGGCGTCAGTCTGAAGCGATAAAAAAAAACTTGTTGCTCATTCGTCTTCTTGCTTTACTTGACGTTGCACGATCTCCATATTCGCTTAGCTTACTTTTTTATATTTATTAATGTATTATTAATTTTATCTTTGGTTAACATTAACTGCATTTCATTATTTTTTTGTCTCATAAATTTTGACATAATCGCATAAATTTTGACTTTTCGATTTGAGAAAAGAGAGACATTAAAATCACAATCACGCAAAATTGTTCATAATGTTGCTGAGTTCATCTTTGTGATTTTTAAAAAATCTCCTTTCAAAAATGAAATGCAATGACACATAATATGGCCAGTTTGGCACCAAATGTGCCAACGTGAGAAACTTGATTGAATTTCTACCTCCGCGAAATGAACCCTTCCTACAGTCACCTGTTGCTATAGCGACCACCGTAAACATAGACGATCGTCTAGCAGAGTTCTCGTTGAATGCATTTAAAATTGTTTTCATTCCTTTAGAAGGAAATTTCGTCTTGTCATCGGTACAACGACTGCAGTTTTGTTTATTTTTAATTTGTTAAGAAAATATTCTTCGAAATTAAAAACTGTTTTATAGTTAATAAAAGTTTAGTTTCTTTGCAATGAACTTGAAATACATTTTATTCACAAAATGTGTGTTTTTTTCCTCCAGGAATATGTGAGGACACTAAGCAAAGATCTTTACAAAAAATACACCTGGTATGAAAAAGATTCCGATGACTATTCAGACAGGTAAAAATACACTATTCGTAGAAATACACTCTTTTGAATAACCTCATCTGTAAAAAAGTATGAAATGTGATAAAAAAGGATTATTTTTTCTAAAAATAAATTCCTGGAAGCTTATTAATTTTTTATAATCCTTTTTTTTTCAGAATATATAAATAACCTTTCATCTGACTTCGTAAACAAATGCAGTAAATGAATCCCACGTCGCGTGATATCCTTCACACCATTTAGAATAATGAAGCAAAAATTACTTTTGATTATAACTGACAATTAAATCTGTTTAAATCTTTCGAAAAAGGAAGTACATTTTTTCTCAGCAAAGAAAAAATATAGTAAGATAAAATTTCGATACCTGAAGGTTATTTATTTTAAAAGGTTGAGGTTGAAAAAAAAGGTTTTTTAAGGTTGAAAAAAATATAATTCTAAAGTTATTAACAAGATTTTAAAGCCTTTTTTATCAATATGAGGAAGAAAGTGCGGCTTTAGACGCTTTTATTGGGGAATCGCGCCAATGTGGAGGTTGAATTTCGTCAAGGATCGAACTCGCAAACTTACAATTTGCAGCCACGTAACATATCCCCTATACAAAAGTGATCACCCATGTTTAGGGGCTGTTGATGGATTATTAAGATGTCATCACATAATTACTAATGAATGCAGCTTGGGTATTTAGCATGCACCTACCATCTTCAAGAAATGCAAAAGTTTGAATTTCAAACCTCTAAAAAATTAACTAAAACATGTAAAACGATTGAAATTTAATATGATTCAATGGTTTCTCTTTGTAAAAGAACATGTATTGAATTTCTGAAAGGAGAAACGAATTTTAACCAATAAGAAAGAGTTAAGTGTAATTGGACCAACAGTTTCCATCATTATTATCGTCAATGAAGGAAAGAAGAACGAATTCTAGTATGGCGATTGGATTAATTTAGGATCTAACTCGTAACGTAACCACTAGACAAAAGTGATCACCACTATTCAATGGTTGTTACTAGTTTATTAAGATATCATCCCAATTCTCTCCCACCAATGAGTTGCGGGGGGATGAACGATTTTATAACGAAATTGTGTGAACTGTTGAAGTTGCGTCAAGTGAGTCTGACGACATTTTAGTTTCTGCAATTAGATGGCACCACGACATCTGCGTGAATATTGCGTAGTCAAGGTCACCAATGTAGCGATTGAACTAAGTGAGGATCGATCTCGCGACTTTTGAGTTGATAGCCGTGTAACATAATCATTAGAGGAATGTTGTATTGATATCTTAATAACAACCGCTGGATAACAGTGATCACTTTTATCAAGTGGTTACGTTACACGGCTTCCACACTTCGCCTCTCGCTTGGCTCAATCGTCCCATTGGTGACTTCGATTGCGCAATATTTTTGCAGATGACATGGCACCATCTAGTAGCAGCAACCCCAAAACTCGTCAGATTAATATATCACCACCCTATCCCTTCTTAATTTGTATCGTGGTGTCTTAAGAAGGGTGGTAACCGTTCTCAAGGGTATTTACGTTTCATCTTTGGGCAAGGAATTATTGTTCCTCCTCCCCAAAATACGAATAATTGCGCCTCCACCCAAAAGATTAATGTCGTCATTTACCATTGAATCGATATTGTCACTTTAAAGGGTGAACAAATGTCTTAAACATATTTGAGTAAAAGGGAAGAATAGTGTGTCCCTTGCTGCGCCAAGGATGCCAAGTCGCCAATAAAGACGGTGGGCAATGTAAACAAACGCTTCTAAGAATCAGATATGGTTACCACTTTATGCATCGAAATTCTGATCTTAACTGATAAGTATTAGAATTTTGATTTTAATTTCAGATTTATTTAATCTGTTATTTAGATTTTAATTTTTTTTAACCTTTGGGATTACTATCGCTGCTTATCTTAATTGAGTAGAAGTTTTTCAAACCGGCTGCGCCGGTCTGTTGTGTACGGAGCAAATTTTCGGATATGCCATGCCTGTCGGCCTCTGAAGAAGGCACCGGGCAGAATATTTTAGCCTAATAAAAACATCCTACTACTTCGCTACCGACGGGAACTGGAATTTAGTAGTTTCGCTTGCACAATGAGCCTATGTGGATAACAGAACAGTACATACAAACAAATATCCTTTCCTAACCTCATTAACTCTTAAATAGATATATATATCCCACTCACCCTTCATCCATTCTGCAGATTCGAAATACCTTTCCCGACATCCATTCTTGCACAATTGACTACATAACAAATTATCAATGGAACAAACGTTACAGCAGCAAAAGAATGACGAGAACGGCGAAGAATTCCATTTCAGTTGTCTTTTAATGTGAGAACCCAGACAATTTTTTAAATGACGATTTCAAACGATTTTTCAAAACGCATACTAACAATTGAAAACAAATATTTCCTATTCGTATTTACATTTAAAAAATAGAATTGTATTTCTTACTAATTGTTAAAAAAACACCTTTCATTTCTAATATAAAACAAAATTAAAGTCCTTCATCGATACTTTTTATTTCACATTTTTCATAAAATATTTAAGCATTTAAAAATAAAATATTAAGCATTTAAAAATATTTAAGCATTTTTAAAGCATTCTGATGTACGTTATTGGCATTGATTTCATTTCTACATTGATTAATATGGCTATGAGAACGTAATTCGTTTAGCTTTCGTAGTATTCTACTTCGAAAATGCCTAATCCTGCTTTCCTTAGATTTAAAAAGGTTAAAATATATATGAAATATTGAAATGATAAGGAATATGATGGCAATAATTTGTTGTCCATTCTAAGTAAGTTTTAGGACAACATAATATCTCCTGACCATAACTTTAAATTAAATTATAAAATAATTACCGAAAATTGTGGCCAAAGGAGTTTCCTCCCTCACAATATAATAATAATATATATAATATTACTTTTAATAATAATATATATAATATTACTTTTTTAATAATAATATATACAATATTACTTTTTTATAATAATATATATTTCTTTTGTCAAAATATTTATAAGACGATACTTATATATAACTGCTCTCTAACTGTGATGGTGTCACTCTATATATTAAAAGTAGTTTTATGTATTAGATATTTGTTATGTTTAATTACCAGTGATTATTCATAATCACCACTAAACTTACTGGTCATTACGAATAATCATTGATAGTTATACATAACAAATCGATTTATGACATTTACCGTAATATGTATACTATTTAAAAATAATTATTTTTCCTGCCTAAATATTTTATAGAATTGGAAATATACTTTTCCTGTTACAAATTCGGAGTTTACGGGAATGATCAGAGCGATTTTTTTTCCGCATTATTTTCGAATTTCCTGGATTTTTTTTTTGTTTGTTTGTTTAAACGTTGAATTTTAGCTAAAGTTTTGTCTTTCATCACTGCTGTCTTTGTTTTCCGTTAATTACAATATCTTTTGCAGGAAATTGAGGAAAATTTTGATTAAAGCTGCTTGTGCGAGTGACAATCAAAACTGCTTGCAGACCGCCAATCGTCTGTTTGGCGACTGGATGAAGGGCACCAAGTAAGTGAAATCTTTTTTGATTATTTAAGGTATCCGACTACGTTCAAAACACTGGTCATCGACCCCATTGGCAAACTTTTGTTGTATTGTTATTTCTTATAGTTCAAACTTTCCTCTTTACGAAACAGTTTCTCTTTTCTGGGAGAAGAAAGACCTGACCCATCATCCAGGGTAGCAGATATATCAGTCTCAAATGCGCCTTTCACCTCAATTAGAACTTAAATGTTCATAAACATTCTCCACCGTCAACGTGATATCTCAGAAACGGATGGAAGTATTTACGTAAACATTTCAGCTTGTGTTTGAAATGACATGGGCAATGAAACGAACCAAATGCTTTATTGTCGATGAAATACTTTTTCATTTATAGGTGCTTTTCGAAAAATTAAATTGTGAATTAATGGAAAAAAGGCATATACAAGTTTATTTTTACCCATAACTGCGCTGTATGTGAAGAGTTTTCTTAGATGCTGGTACATTTCATTCATCATTATACTCTGTAATTTGAATACAAATTAAAACAGGATAGCTGCATTACCATTTTGTGTTCAGTATTAAAAGTTCGAGCTAAATTTCATTGAAATTGACTGCAAATTTTCTTTTTTCTCAAAATATATTTTCAAATAGATTTATTGTATTTATAGTATTTTGTTTTATAATTGACAATTAGTTAAAATCCATAGTTTTAAATACTTTTTAAAATTTACAATTTCTTATAGTATTTTCTTCGAATGTAATCGGATTCCTTAAATGTTTTTATTATGAAATATTTTTAATGCGTTTAGTAAAATATTTCATTTTCCGATATGATTCGAAAACAGCATTTATATGTCCATTGTTGTCTAAATCAGGGGTGGCCAGATTTATCAAAAATATGGACTATTAATTTTTTCAAGGTTTTCCAATGATGTACTTAAATAAAAATTATCGATCATATTTATTACAACTTAATAAGGAATATGAACATATTTATTACAGCTTAATAAGGAATATGTACATATTTATAACGACTTAATAAGAAATATGTACATATTTATTACAATAAATACGGAATATGTATATGTCTATCCAATTACAAACAATTTAAAACCAAATCAAGTAATAATAATAGACACAAATATCATAATAATATCAAATGATTCATTTAGTGTCAAAAAATTTCAAATCCAATAAAAAATAAAACTAATTTTCTTCGAAAATTAGTTATAGGTGATATAGTTAATAGAAGACTTAGTCTTCATACTTTCTACCAGTTTTGAATATCTCGGTATTAAATTAAGTGTTGTTCTTTTACTGAATTCAGCTTGGTCATCTGTAAGACGAGAAATACATATTGCCTTTATTTTATTTTATTTTATTATTAATTTTATTTCGTAATGAAATTACAGATTCACATAAGTAGATAGAGCCAAAAAACGACGTGAAATGGTGAGCAAATTTTTTTAAAAATTAGATTATTTTACTTCGTCTATTAGATTCCAAAAGTTATTTTTAGGTTCTATACTTACATACATACAATTATGCCATTTTGAAGGAGAAAAAATATCTTTTTCTTTAAGAGATAAAGAGTAACATAATTTATACATTTTAGTTATTTTTTTACATTCCCAAATGGATAATATTGGGTAGGGGAATAAGTTCGTGGTGTTTTGATCAAAGCCTTTTTTTAAAAAGAAAATCATTAGTAATAACAATCGATTATGCATTCTCCGCTGTTGTTTACGAGTTCCTCCCACCTCTCGATCGATTTGTCGATGCCGTTCAGCCAAAAATCACCCGGTCTGGTTTCTAAGACCCTCTTTGCTGTCGAAGGTAATGCCCTTCATATAGTTCGACAGGGATGGCAATCCGACGATGCAAGATCCGGAGAATACTGCGAATGCTGCAAGACTTCCCATTCGAGCTCTTGCAGTGCGGCTTTGACGACTTGTGCAACATGGGGCCTGGCGTTGTCGTGGAAGAGTATGGTTTGGCCTTGTCGAAGGTGTCTTTGCAGTCGCATAGCCTCTTTCATGCAGTGTAGCTGGGCTGTGTAAAGCCCTTTGGAGACTCTGATATTCCTTTCGAGCATTTCCCAGCATACCATGCCCTCCCAGTTACCCCCCCCCCCCAAACGCAGATCAAGGTCTTCTTTGGTTGGAGGTCAAGCTTGACCGTTTCCGCCCTGCAGACTTGCTTATGACACTTTCTCCCCATTCGTTGCAAATGTCCCTTGCTGCTTAAGCACCTCTTTGGCCTGGATGTAAAGCGAAGAAGAGCAGGTGTTGATTATTACCACCTGAATATTCCAGGAGGTAAAAATCACCATTTCACTCTTGCAAGAGACTCCCTCTCACGACAGTTCTTCGGTGGAATCGAGTCTCGAACCTCAAAGCCTCTGGTTTCTGGACCTTACCACCATGCCGTTTAGTATGCTTGTCTTAGGTCTAAGAAAAGGTGATCACCACAAAATGCCGAATTGTACCATACTATTGGCGCAACATGGCCAAATCTGGCCCTTTACTTACTAACAACACAAAATGTGTTTGTAGTTCAACGGCAAATCACGATCGACTAAATGCCCACCCCTGGATTAAACCAATATATTTTTTAACTACGCATTAAAAATTAATATTTAATTTTATATTTACATTAATTGGAATAAGGATACGCTTTAATAAATTATTATCAAACTTTTATTTTTAAAAAAAAGGCAGGATATATTAGACTTTTTAAATATTGTTTATATTGCAATGCAGAGTTTACTTCACATGTATATTTAAGCTAATTTTTATTTCTTATTTTTCTAGTCTTAGTTCTGAAATTAAAGAAATGGCTTTTGTCTTCGGATTTCGTGTCCGCAATAACGAAGAAGCTTGGAAATTTATGTGGCAGAAATACTTGGGAGAGAGCGACCTCTATGAGAAGAAATGCATTTTGTATGCACTCACAACTACAGCAAACACAACTCATCTAGAAAGGTATAGAATTTTAATAGTATAAAGTGTCAAGTTAATTTTATCATCATTTCCTTAGAATACTTTTTTCCCTTTTATATCTTTGTTTTATTTATTAAAAGCCGTGTTGGATCATGGCAGTTGGGGCATGTTCAATAGCTCGTGACGGCAAAGTCCTCCAAGTTCCCATCACAAATGATACCTCTGGGGGTACTAAGTCAGGGATCTGATTCGGATATCAATTCTGACTTGCGGTTGGATAAATGAGTTCGACCATCCCCCTATAAAGGGTTGTGTTCGAGCAAAGTCGTCATTTCACCTGAACGGTGCTTGTTCACAACGGAAGGCGCGCACTTCTGCCTTCATTCGAAAATGCTAAATCTCATTCGGCCTTTTATGACCAAGTGGCATTAGACCGACCCGACCCAATATTTTGTTTTATGAAAGATCAAAATATATTCACATATATTATGAATAAAAATTGGCAGAATCTTTCCCATGATCTGGGGGTCCCGGGATCCAGTCCCGATTCCGGCATGGTTGTTATGTGTTCTATCTGTGAGGTGTATGAACGGGGCCCCCTGTAAAAGGGGTTGTGCAAGCGAATGTATGTGTCATCTTCATATAGAAATCAGACTGCTGCCCTCTGGAGTTCAGGGGTCTATACCCTCAGATGCTACTGAACCCCCTTTCAGTGGACACGATATCATCATCAATCGGCAGCATTTAATTGTGAGCAAACCTTTAGAAAAACTCGCAATAATCAAGAGCTTATAACGGAACAAAAGTATTGCGCCAACATTCGGCAACGGACAGTTGTGTGATGCAAGTGCGAATACGTGAGGAAGTAAAAAGACATTGACTAAAAAGAATTTTTCGAATATGTTATGCTATTGTTTATTTATTTACTTTTTTTGTGTAAAATGCTATAATACAGAAAATCCGCTTATCGTCTACTTTTAACAATTTATTTACCGAATTATGTTGCCACCCATTTTTCAAATTTTTGCAACAGCCGTTTCATTTCCCAGGAGCCCAAGAAAAAAGTGTCATTAATTACTGTTAATTAATTTAATTATTCATTAACTATTTTTAATTCCTAATTTTAGCTTATATTCACTTCATGTTATTTGGGTTACATTCTTCGTGTTCTTCAGAATGCAATCATCAAAAATAGTCCTATAGTAGAGATATGAGCTAGATTTAAATGGGACTTTCAAGTACGGTCAGTAAGTAAAGGGTTAAATAAAATGGAAATATAAGGATTACAAAATAATTTTGATTTTCGGTGAATCTCGAGCAATTACAAACTTAAAATTTTCTAAAAAACCTTCGCTATGACCTTCATGACGCTTCAGAATATTTATGAGAAAAACTTGATGAAATGTATGAAGTAGTTGTGATTTCTGCCGTTTTCCTGGCATATGGGTAGCTTGCTTTTCCCATGATCTGAGAACCAGTCCTGGTTCGGACATGATTGTTCTTCTTCAGTGTTCTATCTCTGAAGTGTGTCCCTCTGTAAAAAGGGGTTTTGCAAGCCAATGTGAAGCATGAAGTAGCTAAGTCGTCCTCTTGGCCCTAGTTTGGGCTGCTGAAAAAACAAGGGACTCCCATTTCGTCCTAAATCGCTGACATATAACTGCCAATAAATATTCAAATGCTCCTTGTAAAGTGCCATAAGTTACAACAACAGGTTTAATTTCTGTCCCTCATAACTTTTTATTTTTCATTTCCCTTTATGTGTTGAATACAGTCGCATTTATATCTATTTTGATATTCATTTATATTTATATTTAATTTTAGTATTGTTTCATACATTATATTTCTTTACGCGAATCCTGGATTATTACAATCTCGTTTCAAAAATGCAGGTAACTACTGCTATTTACATCAGAGTCATATATAATACCTATTACTTCAAATACTCCTATGTATTTATAAAATGTCTTTATTTTTGATTTATTGATTTCACACAATATAATTACTTTTTGATGGGTTAAATTTTATTTTTTAATCTTAAAAATAATTGCTAAATTTTATATATCATTCGAAACTGATGTTTCTTTCAAAAATACGGCTTCTAAAATCAAATAAAACAGATATTCTAGAAAATTTGAAATTCATATTTTGAGTATGTCTTTGATTCTGCAAATTAATAATATTTTTTAGGTAATTATTCACTCAAAAACATTCAAATTTACTATCAGCATTTTTTTTAATTCACTTTATTCTTCAACTAAAGTTTGGGAGAGGATTTAAACATCAATTTTATTTTATTACATTGTGTAGAGAATGAATAAATGTTTAGATTAGAAAAAAATTAGCTCTTGGTGAATGACTTATTTTAAAGTGAATCGTCAACGGTGCGAAATCATAGATCTATAACGATTTTTTTAATCTATCCTTAAACATTTGTATTTAGTCATTCCATACTTTTCCATTATACCTGCACAGACGAAAAGTCGCCAATAAAGATGTAACCAACGCCAAACGGAATATCCCTGCTAGCAACCTTTTACCGCCTCATTTTTAAAACAAATTGCGGCTATTTTGTCGCCTGCGTCAAAATGGCGACAGTATGTTGTCGCCAAAAATTCTGCTTGGCGAGATTTGCGCGGATATAATGGAAAAGTAGAAATCATTCATTTCTTAAGTGTTCGCGAAAAATCTGTAATATAAGTCATCATGAGGTGTTAAGGTAAACTACATTAAAAAAACTGGATACTAATCACATGGGCGATTCTTTTTAAAATTTTTATTTCTTGCAGTTCGGACTTTTCTTTTATTCAAAACCGTTTATTTTTGCTAGGAAAAGGAAGGCCTGACCTATCATCCAGAATTACCTATTTTTCAGCTGAAATGTGTTCTTTCAAAAATTCTTCTCAAAACTTTAATTTTAATAAAAATTCTTCGCTATTGACATGATATCTCAAAAACGAATAGAAGTGTTTACATAAAAATATCAGCGTGTGTTTTAAATTATATGAACCATGAAAGAAACCAAAACTTTCATTGTTGGTGAAGCTCTTTCTCATTTATCGGTGTTTTTAGAAAAAATTAAGTTGTGAATTCATGGAATGAAATGCACATATATGCATATTTTTACCCGTCGCTTATTTGCATCGCAAGGTTTTTCTTAGATTTTGGTACATTTCATTCAACACCATATTCTCTAACTTGTGTTAAAAGAAAAATAGGCTTGCTGCATGACCATTTTGTGTGGAGTGTTCACCGTCTTTGTTTAAATTTTATTACAATTGACTACTCATTTCCCTATTTCTCAAAATATATTTTCAAATAATTTTGTTGTATTTATAATATTTTGTATTACAATTGAGAGTAAAAATATTTCAAACACTTTAGTTTTAAATAAATAAAAAAAATTAAATCCAGTTTTTCAATATTTTTCCTTCGAACGCAGTCTAAGCTATTGTGTTTTTCTGACTTTCCAGACTGATGACGGAAGCCAAGAACGAGAGCCAGGTCCGGAAACACGATTACTTGTCCGTCATGGAATCGATTGCGCAGAATCCGAAAGGTTTCGCGCTCATCACTCGACTCATCTACAACAACTGGACGCATCTTGTCACGTGAGTTCGCCTCCTTCTGTTTCAGTCTTTCCGGCTATTATGGATTTAAGTAAAGATTTCAATTAACATGATCAATGAAGCGAGTCTAAATTCGTTAAGTCGTCGAACTATACACACACACACACACACTAGTTACTGCCGGCGACTCTGTTCGCTTGGACGTGTATATGTACGAAAAACTATCAAATAAAAAAAGAAATGAAACCTAACCTAAAAGCGATACAGTTAAAAGTAGAAGCATATACGAAAAATATACAACAGAAATACGATTTAATAACAAACACACAACAAACGTAAGAACAATTCATTTACATTGCATATCAAAAATGAAACAAAACTACAAATCAAGTCCGTATTTCTTCAAAATCCGGTCCGATACATTTCATTTATATATCGAGATGGAGATAGCTACAGCAGTATTATACACATCATTTTTAATCTTTTCATTTAAATGAAAGCGCAGATGTCAACAATCACGCGCGAACTTTCAAAGCCAGTTGGGGTAACGGAATGCAGATTACTGCTTTTTTATTTCCTTTATTCTGTTTTCCTTTCATTTAAAAGTCCTTCAGAAGGAATCCGAAAGATCGATTCATTAACAACAATTTGATTTTAAATACATCTAACATTAAGAAATTAAACGGAAAAATCTTAAATAATCGGTCGAAATTCTTCTAAGCTGAACCTCATTTCTGTTGGGGGGAAAAAACATGAGTTTTAGTCATCTTTGGCGGGATTTGTCCTCCGCTGTTTGGTTGGAAAGTGAGTTCTTAGTGAATAAAAAAGGAACCCCTCAATGAACCGGATTAAAAAGTAGCCTCTGTCCTATTCCTGACTCTAATCTATTTCTGCGCTCAATTTCATCCCATTCCGTTCTGGCGTGATGGAGTCACAAGCATCCATCTGTTTAAACTTTCTCATTTATAACATTAGCATGTAGCACAACTTTCAATGGGGGAAGAAGAATTTGACGTCTCACAATAGCAGAAAAAAGGGTGGCAATTTCGAATGATAAAGTCAAATAAGCAAGTTCTGTTGTGGGCAGCAAAAAATGGATATGTTTATAAAATGCAACAGAAAAAAAGATAGCTGACTTTCCTTTTTTTCTTACTGATAGTATTTGTATCAAATAAGAACTTGAAATTGTTTTCGCTTGGGGTTTCTGGAGTCTCAAAATGTGAAGGCAACAAATTGTTGAAGCCACAAAATGCGTAGGCACTAACGAATATTAAAACGAATCCAAAAATTCCATACATATTTTTTTCCATTACCATTCTGAAAAAGCAACAAGTATTACATTTCTAAAAGAAAACACAAATCTAATGCATGAAAATGAATATTTGTTCGTGTTTTACATACTGTTCATCCCATTTCGACGAAACATTGCCAAATGATTGACGGATTGCATTTAATATTATTTTTTTTCGGAGGCAAAAACGGGCCGGGTACCAGCTAGTAATTAAATAATAAATATTTGAATTGTTTCAGACATGTAATAAGTGTGAATATTATTGGAACTAAACATTTTTTAAGAATATAGTTGTCTTCCAGTATTAACCTATTTGTAACAGATTCATTCTATGTTAACTTCTTGTACATTCAAAGTTTAGCTGTACATGCATTAATTTATTTCTTATATTTTTAACTATCAAAAGAAAAGTAATCTTGGCATTTTAATTGGTGGAATGATCTGAAAGTAATATTTTTCTTTCTTCCAGGACCTACGGCGCTCTTGATGCTTCCTTTTTCGCAAGCAATGTTTTCTCCAAGTACACAAGCGTCAGGCATTTGGAGCAGGTTTGTAAGAACCAGTGCCGATTTGGAATTGCGAATTTGCTCCTTTTAAGGCGGGTTTTATTGTCACGTCGCGCCAATGCGGAGATTGATTTCCTCCGATGATCGAACTCGCGACCTTATGAGTTGCAGCCGCGTAACATATCCCCTATACAAAGTGATCACCGATGTTTTGTGGCAGTTACTGGCTTATCAAGATATCACCACGCTTTCTTACCATGAACAATTGAACTGGTAAAATGTGATACCGTGGCTAAGCCTGATGTCATCTATAAAGCAAATTAGACCATTTGAATCATACATTTTTCTGTCTGAATGCTTTAATACTCTTTCATTTAATTTCTCATAAACATACATCGCAGTGGATAGGAAACAAAAATAAATTTGATGCCTTTTGATAGTTTAAAATGCAAACTGTACCGATTATGCCCTAAGATACACAGTATTGTTATTTTAATAAAAACATGCAGTCAGATACCAAGAGAAATTTAAAACGGAGTAAATGAATGTTGCTAATTTATTATTTAATTAAAATTTATTTAAAGAGTTTTTCTGCAATTTTCTTGAAGTTTAAAATTTAGAATTTGATAAGTGACATTTCAACCGGCTAATAACACAATACGAATTGAAGAATCAGAAGTTGAAAATTTCGTTTATATGTGTTGATTGGCGGATGTATTAAATTTTCGTTATTCTTTTATTGTTCCATGCGTCTGGCTTTACTTTTAGTTATTTAGTTAGTTTTTTTATTTAGTCATTGGTTTAGATCTTCCGGGCTTCTTTAAATTGCAATAATATTTATTTGATTTGTTTTATAGCAAGACATTAATCTATACTTATAATAAAGCTCAATGTGTGTGTGTGTGTGTGTGTGTTGGCGCTCTACAGGCCAGACCGTTGGACCTACAGCTACCAAATTTGGTACATGCATACCTTGGAGGTTCGGAATGTGCACCTCGGAGCCCTTTTTTCGAATTTTTAATTAGAATTTGAATTAATTAAAATTTAAGCGAAATTTCGACGTTTTTCCGTTATAACTTCCGAAAATATTATTGCACAAACATGATTTTTACATCAATTTAAAGATAAAAAAATTAGCTTTCTAACGGTATCAGTTTTTTTAATTTATAACGTAAACTTCTATTTTTAACGAATTTTTAAAGAAATATTTTAACCATGTTTTTATCACGTGACTGGATAAAATAAAAGAATGCCGGAAATTCAAATAAAAAAAATTATCATCGCAAAATAAATCTACAGAAATGCAACTGTCAGCACGTGACAGGATAAAATAAAAGAAATATAAAATGTGATATTTTCTTTAAAAAATAAATGCAAATGATTCTATGATCGTTTGCAATATCTGTATCATTAATTCCATAAATTATCTTTATTTACAGTAAACCTGATTGAATTTAGACAGGATATGCATTGAAATCCCGACTTAATGGCATATTTATGTAATCGTTTGCAATATCTGTATCATTAATTCAATACTTTTTTCCCTTTCTTGCTTTCTTTGAAAAAAAAAAAAAAAACATATTTCATATTTTGGCAACATCATCGATAAAAACATTTTTAATATTTTGGAAGCATAACCGATAGTTAAAACTGATTGATTTATAAAATTAAAGAATATTATTAGGAAAAGGTGTTCTTTTAGAACTTTTCGTCCATCATCTTAAAGAAAATATTGCTTTCAGGCCAATCAATTCCCGGAATTACTTCTAGGCTAATGAGTATGTGATTTAATTGAAAATTTTAGAACGCATTACTCATGGCGAACCAGCTGGTCGCCAAAGGCGGCTAGTATAAAATAAATTTAAAACGTAATAATTTGCAAAGTTCAAATTCTGTTTGAATAATTGTGGCTAATATGGCTGAGGATAAATTATGTGCAAATGTTTCCCAAAAAATAATTACTCGGATATCATGATTAAAACGCGGGAATGAAACAATTCTGAATTTTTCAAGACATTCAAGTAATATATTTTTTAAAAATTAATTCAACTTCCTACTTATTTTCTTATATATATATGTATAATCTTGTATTATTTTTGATTGGGTGTTGCGTCCAGTCATCTCAGAACTTGGCCAACATTTGGCGACAAAATGTAAATTACTGGAAATTTTTAATTAATGAATTAATATTTGAAAAGAAAAAAACTGTATTAACATCAAGTGTCATCCTCTACAAGTTTGTAAAATTGCGTTTGAATCCGAGTAGATAGATAAAAAGTATTTCATTAATGATTGAAAATTTGAACAAGGTACATAAATATATATAGGGAGAGTGGGAAATAATTGTTGGAATTGAAAAAAAAGCTTTCAGGCTATATTTTAACAATGCCCAAAGTGTATTTATAGTAGCTTTTTTAAATGAAATTTAAAGAGAATCAGTGTGCATTTCTTTAACTAATATTTTCCTCTCAAGCGCGTTTATAGTAACTTTTTTCAATTGAAATTTAAAGATCGATCTGAATTTCATTAACGAATATTTTCCTTTCAAGCGTATTTTATAGCAACTCTTTCAATTTAAAAGGATCGCTCTGAATTTCTTTAATGAATATCTTCTTTTGAAGCATATTTATAGTAACTTTTTCAATTTAAATAAGATCACTGTGAATTTCTTTAACGAATATTTTCTTTTCAGGTTCGGTCATTTTACCAAAAGAACGATCGTAGCAAAGAAGGCTCCAAGTCCCGAATCCTAGCCATCGAGCAGATTAACAGCAACATCAAGTGGATAAAGAACAACCGAGACTACGTCAAGAAATGGTTCGACGACAACGTCTACATGCCCTGGAGGAACGTCAGGTTGCCAAACTTCACCACCCCCATCAGATATGACATCACCCTGCACCCGAACTTGACCAGGCTGACGTTTGTGGGCGAAGAGACCATTGAGTTCAATCTGACTGAAGACACCGATTACGTTGTGGTGCACGAAAGTGGACTAAATATCACTCAGGCAGTTGCCAAAAGCCTGGATAAAGGCAAAGATGTGTCCATCGATGAAGTCTTCCCGTACAAAAGAAACGAAGTTTTTGTGATTCGGTTTAAAAACACGATACCAAAGGGTTCTTATTCCTTGAAGTTAGTATTTTCCGGTAAATTTTCCTCCGATGGGAAAGGTATTGGGAGATATCAATATATTCACAGAGAGACTAAGGAGACCAGGTAATTCTTTTTGATTTTACATCAGACGAAACGGATATTTTGATATTCCGTTAATCGCGCATAGTCTGAGAGTTGCGATAACTTCTCTTTTCAATAACTAGATGTTATGACCTTGAAAAAAAAATTTTTCATTTCTCTATGGTTTATTTTGAAAAAGTTTTTTTTTTGTCTGCTTTAAATTGTGATTGTATACCTATACTAGCCATTACCCATGACACTGTTCGCGTGGAAATTTTGATGTGTAAGTACGAAAGACTGAAATAATGACAAATAAAAAATCAAGCCTCACTTTAAAATGATACATTAAAAAGTATAAGCATATACGGAAACATATAACATAAATATAATCTAGTAACAAAAACACAGAACTATTGTGAAAACAATTTATTTACATTATATACCCGAAATAAAACAAAACAGCCAATCAAGTTCGGTCCAATCCATTTTATTGATGGATCCAGATGGAGATAGCCACAACAGTATTATACGCATCATTTTTAAACTTTTCATTTAAAGAAAACACAGTTGCTGTCACAACAATCACGCGCGAACTTTCAACTCCAGTTGGCTTAAAGTTAGTTGGTTGGTTGGACTTTCCTACGCCAGTTTGGGTAATGTAATGCAGATTAGACATTTTTTATTTCCTTTATTCTGTTTTCCTTTCATTTAAAAGTACTTCATAATGAATCCGAAAGATTGATTCATTCACAACATTTGATTTTAAATACATCAAACACTAAAAAACTAAGCATAATCGTTTGAAGTAATCAGTGGAAATTCTGCTAACCCTAACGGGATTACTGTTTGGAAAAAAACCCGAAGCCTTGCTCATCTTTGATGGGATTTGTCCTCAGCTCTTTGACGCGAAAGTGAGTTTTTAATGAATAAAGAATGAAGCACTCAATGAGCCGGAATCAAAAGTAGCCTCTGTTCTCTTCCTGACTCTAATCTATCTGTGTGCTCAATTTCATGCTATTCCGTTCGGCCATTCTATCGTGATGGTGTAACAAACATCCATCCATCCAACTTTTACATTTCTAATATTAGTATATATTTTTCTTGTATTAAGCTATACCTATTTCTAATGCTAATCATATATATTGGCGTATGTCATGAATACAACGCGATCATATTTATTTGATGAAAACATGCGACTAACCAAGTTTTAATAGTGAATTTTAAAAATTCAGGGAAACTTTTTAAAATCCAGTAAATATTACCTCTTGGTTTTAAAACAGAGAATTTTTTAAATCATACTTTTATTAGCATAAAAAATACAAAAATGCATTTTTGATAAAAATTCTGGGTATGGTGTGCTGGAGCTCAAACGTAAAAACCTCAACCTCTGAAATAAACATCATGAGATTTTTAATCTCATTTGGAAAAAATTCTACTGTTTATCATGCGAGTAAACAGTTAATCATGTTTGTAATATTCTCTACAAATTAATTCAATTTTTTTTATTGTATTGTTTTTAAAATCTTTCATGTATAACCTCCAGAGTTCAGATAATAAAATTACTGTTTACATTCAGAACGTATATAACAAATTAATTTCTCTCCTTTTCCGTCACTTCTGCTTGGCCGCGCTGCTTGTAAATACGCCTGCCTCTCTCCAGAGATAAAATAAAACGAACTTTAAAATGAAATGTCTTCGAAATGCAATTTACTTCCAAATTCTTAAATGCATTACACATACATACATACACACACACATACATACACACACACATACATACACACA
>JAPMOQ010040326.1:205965-220235 GCA_026543055.1 Argiope trifasciata
ACACACATACATACACACACACATACATACACACACACATACATACATACACTTACCTACACACGCACACACATACACATACATACACAAAACACGCACACTTACATATACACATACATGGAGACATGCACATACGCACACACGTACACACCCACATGTATAAATGCGCGTACATACACACACACAGATACATACACACGCACAGATACATGCATACACGTACATACATGCGCACACGCACACACACACACACACACACACACACACACATACATATATATATATATATATATAATCCGGTAAATATTAATACAGTAAATATATTATATTAATACAGTAATATAAATTATACATCCAGGCAATAATAATTACATCAGCATGGATCCTTTTAATCAATGCATTTGACAAATGCTGTTCGTTCTTGTATTCGTACTTTTTCACTGGTTGTGCGTTTCAGGTACCTGCTGGCCACCCAGTTCGAGGCGACGTACGCGCGGAAAGCGTTCCCCTGCTTCGACGAGCCCGCCATGAAGGCCACCTTCAGGCTCAGCATCGTCCACGACCCCGCCCAGAGCGCCGTCTCCAACATGCCGGAGGAGGTGAGCGAAGACCACGATACGTGTGTATTTTTTACAGGCTGTTCTTTAACCCTTTATTTACTGAATTATGTCGCCATCCATTTTTCAACTTCATTTTTGCACCCGTCGTTTAGTTTCCTTGCAAAATAATCCCAGGGAACCCAAGAAAAAAATGTACTTAACAGAAATATCTTAATTAGTTTAATTATTAAATATTTTTAATTCTTACTTTTAGCTTGTATTCACTTCATGTTATTCGGGTTACATTCCCCGTGTTCTTTAGAATACTGTTGGCAAAAATAGTGTTATAGTAAAGATATCAGCTAGATTTAAATGGTACTTTTAAGTACCATCAGTAAATAAATTGTTAAGTGATGTACGCAGAGAACTCTGCAGCTCGAACTGCACCAGATTTTGTAGGGGGACTATTGACGACATGGTAAAAAGAAATCAGCATTAAAAAACTGGGTAAAAAGAAATCAGCATTAAAAAATTGGTTCCAAAAGCGTCCGATAGGGGAAATTGTGGCGCTTTACACTTCAAGACAGCTAAAATGCTGCATAAAATACGGGGGGGGGTAATTACAACATCCGAAATCCCGATTCCATAATCGACACCGGCATCAGTATTTTGAGTTATAAAAAAAGAAGAGGGGCCTTGAAAATCATTTCAAGTATCAGTAGATTTGTAAAATGTGTCTCACTTTAGCACAGCGTGCATTGCTTGTGAAGCTCTTTGACCTTAACACGTTCCCTGTCACTGCCCGTGCTGCCACGGTGGTCTGGTAGTAAGGTATCGGCTTTAGAACCGGAGAGTTGCAGGTTCGAGACTCCATTCCACCGATGAACCGTCCTGTGAGAGGATCTCTTCCACGTTAAATACGTCATGTCAAACGTCCTCCCTCTGGGTTGGTGTGGAGAGGGGGTTGCAAGCTCAAGTGTTGTTCTCGTCATCTGAACGAGGTTCGAAACTGCAAAGTCCGTTCCAAAATAGCACTAGTGTTGCTTTACAATGGGACGTTAATCTAACTAAACTATAAAAAAAAAACACTGCCGTTGAATATCAGGCCCATCTATCTAATGAGATGACTGCTATATCTTAACTGAAGTAGAGAAGGTTTCATCTAATAACATAGATGGTTTGGTACAATTGCATGTTATTTGTAACGCACAGGCGCGTTTGTGGTAGTCAATGTGTGGTGGTGGATCTAATGCCATTTGGTCATACCAAGCTCGAATGAGCGGAGCTGTATCGAATGAAGGCAGAAGATTGCGCCTTTCGTTGTGAAGGAGTACCGTTCAGGTGAAAGGACGACTTTGCTCGAACACAACCCTTTTTAGGGACGATCGAACTCATTCATCCATTCATCAGCAAGCAACAGACCGGCTCATCCCTGATTTAGTACCTCCAGAAGTATCATTTGTTGTGGGAAATTAGAGTATTTTGCAGACACGACATATTTAATGTGCTCCAACTGCCATTAGCCAACACGGCGGCCTTTGGCCGTGACGAGGACAGAACTCGTAACCTTTTGGTTACGAGACTGACACTCTACCAACCAAACAACCATTTTATAATATCTGGCGGTGGGTCTAATGCCACTGGATCATACCAAGTCCAAATGAGCGCTGCTCTTTTGAATGAAGGCAGAAGTGTGCGCCTTTCGTTTTGAACGAGCACCGTTCAGGTGAAAGGACGACACACACGTTACAACCCATTTGAGGGGGTGGTCGAACTCATTCATCCATCCGCAAGTCAGATCCAGATCAGAGACCGACTCAGTACCCCTAGAGGTTATGGAAACTCGGAGGACCTATGGAACGTGCCCCAACGGCCATGAGGCAAGACGGCGGTTTTTGGCCGATACGTGGACAGAACTCGCGACCTTTCGTTTACGAGATGAACGCTCTACCAACCAGGCTATCGCGGCTCCTAGTCAATGTGTTAATCAATCCAATGCTACGGCCCCTCTTCGCTAATATAGTAGTAGAAACAATTGACGCAAAGGAGCTCTAGCAATGAATGCAGTGAATTCATTGATTAAAAAACATGTAAAAACAAGTTCTCTAACCACTCGGCCTGGTGGAGGACGTATATCGGTATCGGAGGATACGGTCGCAGATGTTGCAACTGCAGTCTTTGAAAGGAACCAGACGAGCACTGCTGGCGACAACCGCGCACGTGGAGTTGCCCGACAGCTGGATGTCGGTGCTTCAGCAGTGTGGAAAGCTCTAAGAAAAATTCTGCCCTCATCGTCTTTATAACTCAAAACACTCGTTGGTGTTGACTAAGTAATCATTTGCATTTTGCAATTCTTCTCCAGTGTTTTATGCATCATTTTAGCTATCTTAAAGTGTAAAGCGCCAGATTTTCCCTTATCGGCAACTTTTGGAACTAATTTTTATTTTCGTGGATTCATTTTTCCATTAGTAACCATACGTTTCAGTACTACCATGTTGTCAGTAGTAACCACACAAAATTTGGTGGCTTTGCGGCTGATAGTTCGAGCTGCAAACGTTTCTCAGTACAACACCTGTATTTATAATAGAATTTTTTCATTTTACAGTTTGTGCTTTGATATTGATATAAGACTTTGAAATTTTAATTAAAAATTTAATAAAATTCTAGCGTTTTTCATTGTAACTTCCAAATATATTATATTAAAACGAGTAGATGCTGTATTATTTAAATTAATTTTTTTTTAATTTCACAGTCCTTAAAACTTTTTTATCATTGCCGTCTTTTAATGCTACCTAAAGTGTTTGGAGTTTTATTAAAGACTAGTTGGTACCCGGCGCGATGCTGCCACAGGAAAAATAATCTTGGAAATATCGTTTGGAATTTGAAGTAGTTATCTTGTTTAAATTAAGTGGGATAGAAAGAATGATATTTATTTTCTTGTCGACAGTGAATACATTCATTGAAATGGAAGAATATACAAAGGCGAAGCATAAATAGTATTTATTCTATTTTTATTATTCTATTCTTCAAAAAGATAATCATTTTTATGTATTAGATTTGAATATTCTTTTAGAATTGTAAAGCTTGGTGTTCTTTCAGTAAGGTATTAAAAAAAACTATTTATGGTATCTCTTCATTCGTTTCATATTCGTTTAGAATTCTCACGTTTAATTTTAGAAAATGGGATTAAAATATTTTCTTTTAAAATTGGTTAAGCGTAAAAATTACATTCATACCATGAAATCTTGAATAGAGTCGAAAATATAATTTTTTTAAAATTAAGACGGTGCAAAATTATTTTTACTACAATAATTTCGGGAGTTATTGCAAACAACGCTAACATTTTATTCAATGTTTCGTTGAAATTTCAAAAATACAGGATTGGTTCACCTAAAACTTTCTCGCCCATTCTCTAAAAAACCCATTACCTCAGAGAAAGACTCACATTGCATTTACGTTCAATAGCTCCGAAATATGAACGTCTAGCTTGAATTTGGCATCTTTACTGCATCTGCTGTCAACTTGGCGAGCAATTTGTTGGTCAATCCATGATTAATAGATGCTGTAAATAGATCTGAAACAATTTTTATACTTTAAATGATTGTATTGTGCCTACAATCATCCCGTAAGTGCAAGTAATAAGCATTCAAAAGTTTCATCGCAATCGGATGAACGGCACGGCAGCGCATCAGAGACATACAGACGAACATCAATTTTTATTTATATAGATTTGTTTCTCAAGTTTTACAATTTCATTGTATTTTATACCATTATATGTGGCCGAAATGGGTGTGGTGACACAACTAACACATGTACTTCCTCTTTCTCCCCACAGACTTCTACATGTTTTCCATTCGTAGAAAAGAATAAAGAAAATTCTTTTCATTCACTGAGAAACTTAATAGAATTTTGAAAACTTAATATTAACTGCAAGATTATTTCAGAAAATAGTCAAGTTCCTTTTAGTTACACTAAAGCCCCACCCAAAAGCAACACTAGGACTCTTTTGGGACGGACCTCGACATTTGAGAGGGATTCAAAATGACGAGGCCCGATCTGCCACCCTCTTCTCCACACCACACCAGCGGGAGGATGTTTAGACCCCACGGATTTAATGCGCCATAGACGAGAAAGTTATTCAGATGCGGAGGAAGATGCCTGAGCTGGCGAGGTTGGCTTCAGCCACATTTTTTGCAAAAAAAAAGTTGAGAGATATAAGCACACAAAGAAATAACAACATTTTTGCGTCTCATTTGATATCTGCTGTAGCCCCATTTCTGACTCTTCATCTGGATCGAAGGCACTCTTATACTGAATGACCGGACCGCCGCTACCGCGATACTAGAAAGAACTGTAATTGAGTCGAGAGGGCTATCGCCGGCCACGGTAAAATCCTTCCCGTAGGGAGTACGTCCTGTCATCGATGGTAAGGTCAGTGCCCCATCTGTTATTGTACCCACCGGATTGCTGAGATCCAACCACCATGCCGGAAGCATCTCATCCTTAATGACGAGGGGGATAACGGGAGGGGGTGAGCTTACAGAAATCAAATAAAGGCCTTTCCCTTTCCAGTATGTTGCCAAAAAATAAGTTGTAAATAATGCCTTCAGAAATTAAATAAAAGTTTTTCGCTTTCCAGTATGTTGCCAAAAAATAAGTTGTAAATAATTTCTACAGAAATCAAATAAAAGTTTTTCGCTTTCCACTTTGTTGCCAAAAATAAAATAAATCATTTTCTATTTCCATATTCTGTTGTAAATGTATGGGTAAATTGAATTTACGATGCATTTTTTAAAACTAAGATTAATTTTCACTCTTTTTTTTTTTTTTTTGCCCTTTTTAGAAGCGGGATCCAGTGGGAAACAACTTGGTGAAAACAGTTTTTATGGAGTCCGCCACCATGTCCACATACATTCTTTTCTTTGCTGTGTCCGATCTGGAGTCCACAGAGGCCTTTCACAAGCAGACATTGGTCAGAGACATTCGGTTTCTCATTTTATCACGATTCATAAATATTTCCATTTTTTTCATTACATATCGGGGATTTTAACGAGGGAATAAATTAAAATAAAAGTTAATATTTTATTGCATTGTTGCTCACGAGTATTGATTAACGATTGTGTTTATTTTTCTGATGTACCCGTACTTTTAATGCTCATATTTTCTTGTTATCATGCGAGAACATGATGTTGTCATCGTTGAGGTTTTGGAGCCACAAAATGCGAAGAAAGCGAGTTAACTACTCATCCCTTTATTTTATTTTGGAGTCGGCTTTCTCAGTATAGTTTATGAATTATTTATCATCTGCTGTTATAGTTTTTCCGTTGCAAATCACAGTGTTATCGCCTAACTAGCGAAACGTTTTTAAAAAAATAAACCAAAAAAATTAATTTTTTTGTTTCATTGTTTTAGGAATAATTTCAACTAATCAAAATAATGTTATGAGAAAACAATGCAGAAGGTCGTCACAGTTGGCGATTTATCGCCAACTAAAGTTAGAACTTGATTTCCAAATGATACATTCTCAGAATTCTTACGAATTGTCATAATTTTCAGTCAATAATCAGGTTACTATCAGAATAAGCACGCGTCGATATTCAGAAATATGGGGTTTTTTCCCATCTTAAAATTAGTTGAGATCCCAAAAATTGTTTGCCAGTAAAAAAAATTAAAAATCAAAGTTTTAAAAAGTGATATTATATTATTTATGTATATACACACAGAGCGACAGAGAAAGTCCCGTGATATATATATAATATAATATAATGTAGAAATGGATGGGACAAAATGCCCATTCAACCTCATTTAGATCAGTGTCTAGGGCCAATGATTCAAGACAAGAAGCTTTTAAATGAAAACGCTAAATTTATTTACAGCAAAGAATACTAAAAAAAAGACATTAAGAATTAGGACAGGGCTGACTATTTACAATAGAGATGAAAGTATAACCTTTAGATCACACCATAGATGAAGTCTAATCAAGTGTTTCATGGCAAAACTATGTGCCACCGTTGCGTATTATATAATTAATCTCGAAACGAATGTAAAGATCTCGAAACGAATGACCCACTCTTTCCCTGCCTGTCGAGCGAATGTCCACAGCTTGCTTTTCTGAAACTTGACGTCACGTGAATCAAGGGTGCTAGTGGAATCCCTGATGTTTAGAACCTATGGTGCCATCTATTTTACTAATACAGTAAAACCAAATGTGGAATAGTAATGACCGCTAATTAAATCTCTACACACATACACTCTGTATTCAAAACATAAGTTAAAGTTATCACAATAGTGGGCTAGAGTTTATTTCTCAATTGTTTTGCAGGTCAGAGTATTCGCTCCTGCTGACCGCTTGCACGAAACTCGCCATGGACTGAACCTGACCATCAGTCTTCTGAGAAACTTCGAAGAATACTTCGATGTGCCTTATTCTCTTCCGAAACTCGGTAGGTGTCCATTTTATACGCAGCACTCTCTTAGAATAATTATTTCACTATCTTTTGAGTTTCCATCATAATACTTAACCAGCGAAAGCAGTACTCGATTATTTTAAATTTTCAATATTGTCTTTCCGTATACTTTAAATTTTCAGTATTAGCATTATTTATTTCGACATCGTTGTTGCATTTTATATGAATTTCCTTTATTTGTATGTGTCACTTTTCTGATACGGATTTTAAATTTCGTAAATTCACAAGATGTTTGGCGTTGCCGTCACCTTACTACCTTGCTTTCTTCCTACTTGGGATGCAAAAAATCGTTTGTCATTAGATTGTTGACAAATCTCTAAGTACTTCACTTCCTTGCATTTGTATCAGAATCGGTACTTTTCCATTATACCGCCACAAATCTCGCCAAGCAGACTTTTTAACGACTGCACAAAGTCGCCATTTTCGCACAGTGACAAAAGGGCAGCGATTTGCTTTAAAGTATCCAACTATGTTAAAAATGCAGGTTAACGACCACATTAGCGATTTTTGTTGTTGTTATTTCTTGTTGTTCAGACTTTCCTCTTTCCAAAATAGTTTTTTTTTTTCTGGGAAATGAAGGCCTCACCAATCATACAGGAGCACATATTTTTTCAGCTAAAATGTATCTTTAAATTCAATTCCCTCAAAACTTTAATTTTCATAACAAATTTCCACTGTTAACACGATTTCTCAAAAACTAATGGATTACATTAAAATTTTAGCGCGTATTTTAAATAATATGAGAAATGAAAGGAACCAAAAGTTTTATTGTTTCTGAAATACGTTTTCATTTATAAGTGTTTTTAGAAAAATGAAGTTGTAAATTTACGATATATATTTACACATCACTTCTTTGCATCTCAACATTTTTCTTAGATTTTGGTTCATTTCTTTCATCATTAGATTCTATAACTTGTGTAATAGGCACTTGTGTAAAAGTGAAATAGGATGGCCGCATCACCATTTTGTATAGAGTGTCAACCGGTTAAATTGCATAAAAAATTAGAACAAATTTTCCTATTTCACAAAATATATTATATTTTCAAACAATTTTGTTGTATTAATAGTATTTTGTATCATAATTGAGTTAAAATTGATACAAATTGATATTAAAATTGTAGTTAAAAAAAATTCAGGTTTTCAAAAAATATCCTTTGAACGCTGTCGGATACCTTAAAAATGTGGCTGCGAAATTCCGTTTGGCGTTGGTTGTATTCTTATTGGCGACGTTTCACCTGCACTAGTAGAATGGAAAGGTATTTCGAAAGTGTGTCAATAATATTATTTAAATTTAGCTAGTTTCAAAGAGCAGAAGCTTAAAGTCAGCTCTTATGAGTTGATTGATGTATTGAAAGAGTAATAAAGACAACGACATAATAAGGTTTCAAATAAATTTCTTTGAGTTTATGGCATGGCAAGCTGGTACCCGGCGCGTTTCTTCCGCAGAAGAAATAACCTTGGAAATATCATTTGGGATTTGAAATAGTTGTCTTGTTTCAGTAGGAAGGATAGTATATTTTCTTGTCGGGTATGAATGCATCCAGTGAAATGGAAGGTTATATAAAGGAGAAGCATAGATAGAATTTATTCTATTTTTATTATTCTAGTCTACAAACAAATATTCAGTTTTATATATACGATTTCCGTATTCTCTTAGAATTGTAAAATTTGGGGTTCTTTCAGAAGGAAAAAACAATTTATTGTATCTTTCGTGATTCGTTTAATACTCATTTGGAATTCTCAAAATGAATGTTAGAAAATGTGATTTAAATATTTCTTTTAAAATAATTTAACTAATAATAACTAAAAACAGAAAATAATTTTGCTCTAAATTTTTTGATGTAATTCAATGAATTAATAATTTTTTAACAATGAAAATAATGCAAAAAATTTGTGTACTCTTATATTTCCGGAACATACCGCAAAAACGCTAAAATTTCATAGCTGAAATTGAGCATCTTTATTGAATCTGTTGTGTCTCCTTGGCGAGTTATGTTGATAAAAATCCTTGATGAATGCATGATAAAATCAAAGCTGATTGGGCGGCATAAGAGACATACAGACAACACATTCATTTTTATTTATATCGATTTAGTTGTGTTTTAGATCATTTCAATCAATTCAAAAGTTTTTTCCCCTCGAATCACAATAATCACCGAAAATGTTAAAATAAAACTGTTAAATAAATAAGGCAAAAAATATTAATTAAATGTGATACCAATGTGCATTTATTTCTATTTATTACCATTGATAAAACGCTCGTAATCTTTTCAGAGCTTATTTAAATATTGGAAATCATTAATAATTAATCTGTTTCTATTTTAATGGATAGATCTTGCTGTATATTGCATCCAGTGTGAAAACCACATTGATGATAGTGAATTTTTACGTTTAACAATAAAATAAAAGGGCTTTTGCCTACAAGAGTCATATTTCTGACTGTCCGACTCTCCCGAAGAATAATTAACGCCACTACAGCAACACAGGCGGGAATTGTGGTTGAGTCCACATGACTATCACCGGACACGGCACAACCCTGCCCGTAGGAAGTACGTCCCGTCATCGATGGGAGGAGTCAGATCCCTCCCCCTTTTTGTGTATCCATCGGACTGGCGTGATCCAACCAACATGCTGAGGCCTTAGTGGCCTGGTGGTAAGGTCCCGGCTTCAGAACCGGCAGACTCGAGAACCATCGTGTGAGTGGTTTGTTACTCGTTAAATCCGTCAGGAAAAATGTCCTCCTACTGGGGTGGTGTGTGGTTTGGAGAAAGGGGTGCCAGTTCAGGTGCGGTTCAAAAGTACGAGGTCCGTCCCCAAATGGCCCTAGTGCTGCTTTACAACGGGACGTTAATATAACTAAACTAAACAAACTAACTAGCATGGCAGATGCATGTCATAAGGTGCCCACCGGGTTGTTTTGCTTATAGAAATCTTATAAAGACCTTTCGCTTTCCAATATGTTGCCAAAAAAGAAGTTATAATTTTTTTCTTTTTATTAAATATAATTTTTAATTTTATATAAATTATATTTAATAATATAATTTAAGTTACAAATAACTTTCTGTTTCCAGATTCCGTTGTGATCGTGAACTATTCGGTGCCTGCCATGGAGCACTGGGGCGTCATCTCCTACAACGACAAGCGATTCCTGGTCGACGAGAACCTGAGTGAGTACCGGAGAATCGTTGAGATAGACCGCGTCATTGCACACGAGCTCGTGCACCAGGTACGTGTCTCAATTGAACAGCGTAAAATGAAATAATTTAAAAATGAATACGAAGAGAAACGGCCAATTATTACCCTTTTAACTGTCATGCCAGAGTTAATCTCGGGCATAGCATTGGTGTCCGAAAATGTCACGCCCGAGTATTACTCGGGTTAATTTTTTTTTGAGTGCATCGTATTGTTATGTCCGAATATATTTCGGGAGACGTTTATTTCGGCTTCGTCTCTTTATCAAACCCGACTGTATCTTGGGAAAAATGAATGTGCGCTCCATTCAATAGATGGGAGCACGTTACGGTAGATTTCAAAGAGTAGAGGTTAGAAGTTCCAGTTACATTTGATTTTTGAAATAAAAAAATTGGCAATTTGTGTACCCAAATCGTCAAAATAACTTGACAGTTAAAGGGTTAAGTGTTGTCAGGATATTCTTAGAGTTAGTAGCAACTGTAAAAAAGCTTCAGCGATGAAGCTAAGATCCAAGGAAGAACCTTTTTTAGTTTCTGATCGATTTTAATCTCTCCAGGCATTATGGAGGGAGCGAACGTTTTGTTATGGTGACTTTTGCTACCGGTAGAGAGCGCCACGAAAGTTGTGTTTGAAGGTTGAAGACTTTTGGTTCATTGTCCGAGGTCACCAATGTCGTAGGTTGGTGTTGGCTCTGAATAGATATGGACCTTTGGAAGCCTCGGACATATCCGCTACACAAAAGTGATCTCTAACTTTTAATGGCCGTTACTGGCTTATTAAGATACCACCACACCGGATTCAGGATACATTTATAATATGAACTTCTTGCTCGTTAATTTTTAATGTTCACTTTTGAAATGTTTTAGCACTATATCTTTAAAGCCAAAATTTTGTTTTTGTAAAGGCCTTAATCACAAGGTAAAATGTCGTTCGTACTTTTCATCAGCAACTTTCCGTTTCTACCCTCAAGAACCGGTCAAGTAAGTTTTTCGTCATCGACAACTTTTTTCGTCGATGTCGACGATAGTGACTTAAATGCTGTCTGCAAAGGAAATTTAACCCATCATGTGAAACTTTAATAGTGACGTCCCTTTCGTTGTCGTTTGCTGACGGAAAGTGCGGACGATATTTCGCCGTGTGATAAGGCCTTAAGACCAGTAGAATTCTGAATCGTGAAATTTCCCTTCTAATCAGTCGAGTAAGAGTGCCTTACTGAAGATCTATTTTAAATTTTGCTTTAAATCGATGTCCCTTATAATGTAATGTAATCCGTTGAATTTTCTTTCAGTGGTTCGGGAACCTGGTGACAATGAACTGGTGGAACGACCTGTGGCTGAACGAAGGCTTGTCCACCCTCATCATGTACATCCCCCTCAAGCAGTACTACGCGGCTGCCATAGACGGGGTGAGTCCACTCACGAGCACTTCTTGCAGGAATATTCATTTTATTTAGACATTTCTTGCGTCCAATTATTCTTTTGTTTTGTTAAATGCTATAACCGTTTATTTTTGATAAACCAGAATTCCGAAATATTTTACAATAATGTGTTTCCGAAATTTTAAGGTAAAAAAATCCTTATTTGGTACCTTTCCGTTAACCGGGGGCAGGCGATAAAGTCGCCAAGAATGATGCAACCAACGCCAAACGGAATATCTACAGTTTCATTTACTAATAGTACGGATCATTGCTGGTATTAAGTACCAAAAACATAAGGGCCGCGGGGGCCTGGTGGCAAGGTCTCGGCTTCGGAACAGGGGGATTTCAGCTTTGAGATTCGATTCCACCGAAGAATCGTCGTGTAAGCGGGTCTCTTGCACGTTGAATTCGTCGGATCGAAACATCCTCCCGCTGGTGTGGTGTGAGGGTGCCAGCTCATGTGTCGTCCTCCGACAGCGGTCCAAAATGACGAGGATCGTCCCAAATGAACCGATGTGTTACTTCAAAACGGGAAGTTGATCTACGGCGTGCCCAAAATATTGTGCCACCGGTTCGCCATCTCTGCTCTATAGCAAAATATCCTTTTTTTAAGTGTAAAAATGTTTCTTCAAATCAAATCAAATTTATCTAAATATCCTCGTCTTTAATGGGGCTGTTGAATCTACCCGAAGCCTTTACGGCTGTTGAGTTAAAAAAATGCAACGCTTATAAAAAAAAGTTTTATATTACTTTAAAAACAACGAGACATCATATATACATGGACACTGTTTAAAGACAGCAAAACATGTGTACATAGGAACAGTTGCTACATAACGACGTTATTTAAAGACAACAAATCCTATGTGTTACTCTTGGCGATAGGTAGGATTGAACTCGGGACCTTATGTTTCGTAGCCAGATAGCATGACCACAAGACTAAAAGTGATCCCCAAATTGGAGCGCTGTTATGTAGTCCTCATCAAGATCGGTTATTAATATGGATTATATTTCCGGAATGATAATTGCAGATTGTGTGTGAAATTGAAATAAGCGAAACGATATCAAGTCGCCATACTTTTATTCCATCAAAAAAGCTACTCATGTTCCTCTCTTTAAAAGGATAACTTATAAAAAACAAAGATAATAAAATAGAAATGTAGCTGCTACATATGTACATAGAAGCAGTTGCTAAGTAACGACGTTGCTAGATAAAAACAACAAAACATAAAAACAGTTGCTAGGTAACAGCGCTATTAAAAAACAACAAAATATATATACATACAGTTACTGAATTCATTTCAGTTCCCAACATCCCCTTCTAAGTGAAAAATGCAAAGAAATCAACGCTTGTCCATTTTTTGAGGGGAGAGGAGTTCAACTCAGTAGAACTTTATTCTTCTTTTTAACACTCTCATAGATGTATGAATGATATTTTTCTTTCTCAGGTGGACGTGAGAAAGATCTCTAGGGTGATGTGCGTGGATTCCAACACGGATTCTCACCCGGTGGTTCGTAAAGTCACCACCCCGGATGAAATAGCGAATGCCTTTGATGCCATCTCTTACGAGAAGGTAGGTGCCTTCTTTCACATTTCAGCATGTCTGTTTTTATAATTTGCTCTCTGGCTCCACCATTTGCTTGGCGCAGAATTGACAAATAGGGCTCTTGCGTCAAAAAAAAAAAAAAACGCAACAAACAATCTACGAGAAGGTATAGGGTATTTCTTCAAATTATGCAAGATAAAATTCAACAAACAGTATGGGTATGGTATGGTGTGTTTTATTGGCACAACGTCCAATTTAGGACAAGCTGCGCCATCCACAAGGATTTTTAAAATATTCCCTTATAAAATGTAGAAATGTGAAAGAAGAATGTATTATGAAAATGTCAAAAGCTGATAAGATCTACAATTTAAAACGATTTGGCACAAGAATAAAAATAAAAATAAATAATAATATTAAATGCTATAAGAAAAGCCAATGACTTTTAAAAAGTCAAAAAGTACCTCATTATAAAATGTGTAAATGAAACAAGGATGTGTTGCAAAAATGTCAAAAGTTGAGAAATCCATGATTTAAAGCGATTTGTCACAAGAATAAAGATAAATCTCAAATGTTAAGTGCTATGAAGAACAATAATGACTTTTAAAAAATCAAAAAGTTACGAGTGCCTCTCACCCTCTAGGTCTCATAGATTTCAAATAGGCCTATGAAAGTGAGTGAAATTATCTGAAGTAAAATGAGGACAATGAGTAAGAATATTGCTATAAGATGGATCACTAGACAGCTCGTACAATGAGGGACCCGTGCACCAAACAACAAATGTCTATGTGTATATCTTGTGTATCCAATACGCAGACGAATTCATTTTACACCCATGCATCGGTTTTGTAAATCTAGCCACATATTTATTTTCGGTTGAATAGCATGTAGTTTGTTATCTACCTGCGCGTTCCAAACTTCCTGCCACTATGTATGGGTATAATGTTTGATAGATCGTGAAATATCAGAGAAGGGAACACGGAAATCAAGAGGCACTGAAGCCAGTTTTGCAGTCTGATCTGCAAGCTCATTGCCATAGATTGCAACTTGACTCGGTATTCAGCAGAAGATTACATCGAAATCTCTGTTCACCAATACTGATGGTCCCAAATAG
>JAPMOQ010040326.1:220245-262095 GCA_026543055.1 Argiope trifasciata
TTACATCGAAATCTCTGTTCACTAATACTGATGGTCCCAAATAGTATGGGAACGATGTATATGCATTTCACTAATAGATTACATCGAAATCTCTGTTCACTAATACTGATGGTCGCAAATAGTATGGGAACGATGTATATGCATTTCACTATTAGTTTTATTTACACTATATTTCTATGCTTTAAAAATTAAAATTGAATAATATAAAAAATGAAATTTAAAATATTTTTGAAAATATATATTTCGATCATTTATAAAGAAAAATAAAATACCATATCGTTAAAGAAAGTGAAATTTTAATTTGTCACTGATATCTGTTTTTTTACGTAATGTTTCTTTGATAACAATAAAGCAATGAATTAATGCCATTATTAATAAATCATTTTTGTTACTTTCTTGAAAACTCAGATAAAGATACTTCAAAAAGACTTTTTTTAAACAATTTTCCTTTAAATTGTCAGTTTTTAAAAATAATTCTTTTATTTTTTCAGGGCAGTGCAGTTTTAAAAATGCTCCAGTACACGCTAAAAGATGATTTCCGCAAAGGGCTTTCAGTATGTATCAATTTTCATAAGGAAAGAATAAGAACTCGTATATGGACAAACTGCATTGTTATACTAATATATATATTCAAATTTTCTTATACTTATAAGGAATTCTTTTTCATTGATTCCACTATAAATACAGTTTTCATGAATTTCATTGAATTTTAATAAAATAATACTTTCTAACGAAATGCTCCTGCTATTTAAAAAGGGTTTTTATCCTAGCAGGGTAAAAAAAACTATGATAAAAGGGTTTCATAGTTTTATCAAATAGATAATAAAAAGTAATGAATAGATATAGTATATATAGTATAAAAATAGGTAATAAAAAGTAATGGATAGATAAAGCATATATAGCATAAAAATAGATATAGTTTTATAGAAGGATTTATCATAGTTTCAGATATCTGTAGATATTTTAACATTTCAGAGATTCGAAAATTTCTGTTTATTATTTTTTTTTTCAGAAGCTTTTATTTTATTGCGCGTCTTGAAATAATGGATTTCAATAAGCTAAAAAATAAATATGTCGTATAAAAAACAAACAAAGAGTATTAAATATAAAAGATTTTTTTAAAAAATACCTCTTATTTTATTGTGTTACCTTCATTTGCTTAAAAAATGTATTATTATTATTACCATTAGTTTAAAATTATATAAATATATCCTATTTTGTATACATTGCAATGTGCTTGCTGTGCATCAATTTTGGAGAATATGTAATGTATTTTTACATCCATGATTCGATATACTCTAACTTCGTAATGAAAGTTTATAAGCCAGTAACAACTTCCGGACACGAGTCATTACTTTTGTCTTGTGGTCTTGTCGTTCGGCTGCTAACCATAAGCTCCCATATTCTATTTTACCCAATGCAGCTTCTACAACATTAATAAATATATTGATTTAGCTGTTGAATAACCGAATAATTTCTGATTATTGAGTAATTATACAAATTTTTTTGCCAACTATTTAAGTTTTTTCTATCCAATGATAAAAGATTTTGTATAGGGATAAGTCACGTGGCTGTAAATCGGAAGGTCGTGAGTTCGATCCTTGGCGGAATTCAACTTACACATTGACACAATTCCAGCCAACACTATCGCCACATTGGTGACCTCAGACGATTAACCTTCAAACAGCTATCGTGGCGCCACCCACCACCTATTATCCGCCGGAAATGCAACCAACACAAAAGTAGTCAGACTCACTTGACGCAGCAGCAGCAACAACTCTTATACGCTCACCATAACACTTGGCACTATAACACTTTCCAATACTATGCGCCCAACATAACGCTTTCTTCTCTCCATCGACTCAATGGAAAGGGAGTACTGTGGTGACATCTTAATAAGCCAGTAACTGCCACTAGACATCAGTGATCACTTTTGATTAGGGACATGTTTCGCAACTGCAAATTATAAGGTCGCGAGTTCGATCCTTGGAGGAATTCAACCTTCACCTTGGCACAGTTCCAGCCAACAGCATCGCCAAAACAATTTTTTTTCTTGGTGTTGTGTTGTTATCCTCGTTATCCTTAGTGATAGTGAGTAGGGATTTAGATGCATATGCTGTCCAATGCGTTGCTAAAAGCGGGGCTATAACAATTATATACGGTATTATCTGTACTGCTGTACAGATAATGCCGTTTTAATATACATGGTGACTAATTTGATGTATTGAAATACAATGACATTACACAGTGATTATAAAGCATTATGGAAATAATGTGTGCCTTATATCTTTCCATTTATATCAAAGTCTTTGATTTTAAGCATTGTTTGAAAAGGTGTACTATATGTGAGTACCTGAAAACCATTTTCGTACAGATTTTGTCTAAATTTAATCACAATTTTTCCTCAATTATATCTAAAAATTTCTTTGTCACTTATTTCAAGTTAATAAACATCAAATTTGTTATATACACAAAAAATAAACGCCAATTTATAGGGAAAGGTTTATTGTAGTAGAATTGTTTTTTTATATATAAGTTTTTAAAAAGTACAAGCAACCATATATTTATATTTATTATCATAATTTTACACCTATTATGGTGCAAAAACTTAAACAGTAAAAAAAAAAATTTTTTTTTTTTTGGTGAAAACTGTCAGTTATTGAGGAAAATGTATTTTGCTATTGAAAATTTCGAAATTTGTTCCTATTTCTTTATACAAAAGGTTCCTTATGAAATTCTAATTCAAAATTTTTTTTAAATAAGTTAATACATTTCAAAGGATACCTGAAAAAAGTTGGAAGACTTTTTCTGCATATTAGAGAATTTGAAAAATTTTAACCTATGCTACAAATGTTATACATCGAATTTTGCTCTCTGAATTCATAAATATAAATAAATAGGTATAATTTTATAATATAGGTTATAATTTCTTTGTTGACAATTATTTAAACAGGTTAGTTTTTATTAGTAATAATTTGAAAAAAATCCTCTCGAGTGATGCTAGATGACCAGTCAATGCAAAATAAGGATGCAGTGCACATAAAAACCAAATGGAGAATGAATAGTAAGTGATTTATATATAATGATATATCTACTTATTTTCCAGAACTATCTGAAGCGATATGCCTACAGGAATGCAGAAACTGAAGACCTCTGGAGAGAACTGTCTGAAGCCTCGACCGAAGTAGGTATTTCAGAATATGCCTCCATTTGATTATGATTATCGACACTCGTTTTATATCCTAAAAGAATATTTTTATTCATAAATTTATAAAATATTCTAAATTTTTATTAACCTTCCAGCTGGCGCGGCCGTCATACCAACATGAAAGGTCGCGCGTATTTCCTACATACGCTATAGTAAAATGTAAATTTTCAAAGGCGTAACTATTAAAATTATATTGTAAATAGATAAAGAGTAATAACTACATTTACTTTAAACATTTTTTTATTTAAAAAGAAGCAGAAAAAATATAAACATAGATTGCAATAACAATATAAAATGACCGCAAGTTAACTGAATTGATTTAAAAATAATATAAATGAAATTGCCGATATTTTGACAGAACAAATTTCTTATAAAATATAGAAGCGCAAAAAATAATACAGAATTTATGTATAAAAAGGAAAAAGTAATAGAAAGCTAGATATGAAAAGGAAGAAAATAGTTTCATTGTTATTTCATTGCAGCGTTGGAGTTTGAGCAAATGTGTTTAGTGTGCTCCAAACATATAAATTTCTGGCAAATCTCACAACTGAACCTCATGATTCTAGCACGCTTTCTTTTGGGGAAAGTTTTTTTCCCTGACATCGCATCTTCCACTTCTTCAATACCTAGTTCAGCTTTTCTCTTTAGCACCTTTCATTTTATCTCACTTTGTAAAGATGTGGGTCCTTTTTTCAACATTTTAATTCGTAAGTGCATTTGCCAGCTCTCGCCAGTCTAAAACAACACAGATTTATTTGTAAAATCATGCAAAATCAGATGTAACAAAAACTGATATGAACGGTCGCGCGTATCTCTAAAATACAAATATCTGATCGGCAGAGACCCATTAACGGCACAAACTGACGCCGACAACTGAAAGTAGGTCAAAAGGATGGGGGTCAAATAGTCAAAGACAGGCTTTCCTAGTGCCACCAGATCTGAAGGTATAAAACGAAATTCATCTCTAGTGTATCTCTCACATACACGCGCCCCCTGGAAGGTTAAAATACCGCTATTCAAAGAAACCCCTAATAATTATACACCAACCTAGTGTATTCTCCTCATGAGAGGAAACATGCCTGAACACGTTCTGTTTGAACATTCCCTCCTTCCTTCGCAGAGGATCAACGTGTCGGAGATCATGAGCACGTGGATCGACCAGATGGGCTTCCCTTACATCGAGCTGAAGAGGGACGGCGGGTCGCTGGCGGCAGTCCAGCGGTGGTTCGTCAGGGACGTCAACGACACCGTGGCCGAACTCATCGCGGCCAAACCGAGTTTCAGTCGATTCGGGTGAGTGCGGGAATTTCATGGCACATATCATTTCCAAATAGCTATTTCAAACAGCCGTCAATAGTGAAATTATATATAGCTTTTGCGTGCTTTCTAGAAAACTAACCATTTGCTTAAGCTTCTAAATTACATATATAGCTTTCTGTAGCTTGTAGAGCATCTTATATACTTAAAAAATCAAAACAGAACTCGAGCGTTTCAGAATTCCAGCGGTTTCGTTTATTCTCTTCATTCCACACCATCATTTACAAACTTTTGCCAGACTTTAAAAGCTTTACCTTGGATCACAAGTTGTTATACAAAATAATGTCGATAAAATATGTTTATCAGAGAAAAAAAAATGTTTGCTTTTACTTTAATTAATATTTTAACAGAAATTTAAAAAAATTAGCAGTTATAAAATGTCCGAAAAGCAATCGTCTGCAAAGTGTTTGTTAACAGATTATGATATTTACCGAGCATATAACGATTCTTTAAATGATAAAATAATAAAAATAAATTAAATCTGCTATCGTAAATTTAAAGTTATCATGTGAAAACATTATTATTTTTAGATCATTATTTTTCTTGATTCATTTGTCATTAACCAGTTGAAACAATCACGAGACTTCTCTGTCGGTCTCTATTACCCTCTCATTCACTCTGTTATACTTTCATTTTCAATTTTTCCAGCTGTCAATTTTTGAAGCTCGACCGATTTTGAGATGAACAAATAACATCGTTTTTCTAAATATGGATTCGTGCGAAATCTGAAAGTCTCGTGACTGTTTCGTACCTGTTTAAACTGGTAAATGACTTAAATTAATCGTAAGAAGCCAGAGACTGCATGATTTGGAAATCAAGTTTATCACCAACTTTAGTTGGTGATAAATCGCCAAATGTTTGCATTATTTTCTAATAATCTTATTTTAATGATCCCTGAACCAACAATCTTTATCGTTTAAACAAACAATTTTTTAACTTGTTGGTTTATTTAAAAAAAACGTTGTGCGAGTTAGTCAATAACACTGTGATTCCAAGGGAAAAACTACATAAGTTGAAGGTAGATAATGTAAAAACTATGCTGTTAAAGCCCATTCCAAAATAAAACTACATTAGCAGACGATAGATATTTCAAAAACTGTACTGTGAAAGCCAAAATAAAAAAGGGATAAATCGCTATTTTGTTGCCTACTTATTTTGAGGCTTCAACAGTTTGTTTCCATCACATTTTGAGGCCCCAAACATTTCAGGCGAAAACCAAATCACGTTCTCACATAATAATACAATCTTTAATACATCAAAATATATTGGAACTGTCATAATTAAAAGAATTTTTACATTAAGTCTATTATCTCCAAAAGTTCTGTATAGATTTCAATAAAATTTTATATTTGCATAAATTATAAATAAAACAAAAAATCACTCCAACAGTCTTCTCAATATCATATATTATAAATAATCAAAGCAAGAACGTGTATAACAGATATATTTTATGAAAAACTTATCAATCGGACTGTGTTGTTGTCGTCTTACTATTTCATAGCTTTCACAAAATGAATTCATTTTGTAAATTGGACGGTTTTAGACCGTATATGGTGATCGTTCCTTACCCATTTGTGGTTTACCTCCCGGGGCACCTCGAATTGAGGATGAGATGCTTCCGGTATGATGGTTGGATCTCGCCAACCCGGTGAGTGCAATAATAGGTACCCTGAAAGAAATGTTAGCGTGACTGATCGGTCCATGTAAGGTTGGACACTACTTATTCAACAGTCGACCCTAACAAACTGCTACGTTCAGTGGTGGCTGGGTGGTCAGTTGTATGCAAGAAGACGAAGGTACAATAATAGGTGGGAACATTGACTCCTCCCATCGATGACGGGACACACTCCCTACGTGGAGAATTGTACCGTGACGGGTGATGGCCATCAAGACTCAGCCACAGTTCCCGCCAGTGTTGTTGTAGCGGCTGTCCGGTCATTCTGTCTTTGCGTGGTGAATCCGTGTGCCTTCAGGCCGGTCAAAGGTCAGTTAGATGACTTACCCATTTTTGGTTACTTGGTAATCAGCGAGGCTCACTTGCTGCATCGGAGAGATAGCCAGTGCTCGCCTTCTAGAATTCGGCAGCGGACGAAGAACTACGTTTCGTTTGATTCCTCCTATTACCTGTCGATACAAGAAGAAAATTTAAAACATTGATTATTTTCTATAATTATTAGTAATGTTCAAAAGGTAAGTTTGAGCACAGAGAAAATGAAATTGAGCACAGTGATAGATTAGAATCAGGAGGCAACTTTCCGGTTCATTGAGAGGTTCATTTTTTATTCATTAAAAACTCACTTTCGCTCCAAAAAGCCGTGACCAAATCCTGCCAAATATGAGTAAGGATCCAGTTTTTTTTCTCAGCAGACTTGAGTTTAGGCGTAGAAGAATTTCGACCGATTATTTCAAACGACTCTGTTTATTTTTATTAGTGTTTGATGTATTTAAAATCGAACGCTGTTAATGAATTGATCTTTCGTTCTGAATTACTTTTAAATGAAAATCAGACATGTGCGTTACCCCAACTGGCGTTGAAAGTTTGCACGGGATTGTTGAGAACTGGGCTTTTATTTATATGAAAAGCTTAAAAATTGTGTATTATAGTGTTGTAGCTATCTCCATCTCGATCCATCAGTAAAATGGATTGGACTTCATTTGCTGTTTCGTTTTACTTTGGGTGTACAATGTAGATAAATTGTTTTTACATATGATGTGAGTTTTTGCTATTAAATTGTATTTATGTTATATATTTTTTCTTATTTCTTATACTTTTAATTGTTTTTAGGTTAAAATAATATTTTTATTTGCCATTACTTGAAAGTTTTCCATCCCCAGGGGAGTGAAATCTCCATCCAAACAGAGTCGCTTTTAATAGCTAATATCGTATGTCAAAGGATGGCAATTAAATGAATCAATATTGAACTAAAAAATAAGTCAAATCAGTGGCGATTCACCTTGAATCAACCCTTTTGCTGCGATTAATTTTCAGAGTGACAAAGTATATGCACAAACTTTTTAACAGGTTCGTCTGGCAAATACCTCTGATTTATAAAAATCTGCGGACAGGCGAAGAGCACACCTTGTGGTTGAAGGAGAAGAATGGTGAGGATTAGAATCGGATATTTAATGTTTGCTGGATAACGCACTCATAATTTTGTAGAGATAATGAGCCAATTCCATTCTTGCAGCTACCTTCAAGATAGACGCCGCCAAAGATGACGTCATTCATTTCAATCCAGGATTCGTTGGATTTTACATAGTCAAGTACGATCTGCACGACTGGGCAAGACTTGGAAAAAGAGTACAGAATAATCATACGGTAAAGTACATTCCAACTACGGTAAAAAACATTGTATGCGGGACCCGTACTAGTACGTTTTCTGACGATGGATACTTGAGCGAGGGTCACGTACTAGTACGGTTAGTGGTTTGTTTGTGAGTACAAAAATAACTGTATACATAAAAAAACGAAGCCGAATGTTCTTGTCTACTCCGGACAAATGAAGACCAACAAAAACTAATTTTGACATCAGTCGATGCGGAATGGGAAGGTGGATTAAAAAAATCAATTTAGATTTGAAATCCACTTTTCATTTATCCTCGCGAAAATGAGTGAATTTCGCCTCTTCATAGTGGAAGATGCTTTGAACGTTACCACATTGTAAAACATGATTGGTTTTAGGATTGCTCTATTCATTTTTTGGTATTGTAAAACATGATTGGTTTTAGGATTGCTCTTTTCATTTTTTGGTATTGTAAAAATGTTTATGTATAACATCATTCGTAAAAAATTAAAACTATATACAACTATTTCTATTTGATTTTCGTATTTACGATATTATTACAAATTTATCTTTGTTTCAAAAAATATATATCTTTATAATATTTATATATATATCTAAAAAAATATATCTTTGTTTCCAAAAATCTTACGGTTGTTATTCATATATTTCAATATAAAATACGAAAAGTTGGTTTTAAAAATGAAATAATTTTTGATCTATTGAGATTAAACTGAATCACTAAATTGACGAGCAAAACGCCCGGTACCACTCCTTTGCGACCCGCACACAATGCGTTAATATAGCACTTTCTAATTTTTAATACAATTGATTAAAGAAATTAATATTGTATTAAAATACAAATATCTGCATTAAAATTAATTATACATAACAATCAGGGCCGGGGGTGAGGAGGGTTCTTTGCACTCGGGCCCCGCGACTGAGAGGGCCCCCACCATGATTAAGAATTAAAACGCTGCCCTGAGCACTAATAATGTTGTACATACTCAAAGTCTACAAGCATGTTTCCATGTGGCTGGCTGAGCATCGACTGACGTCTTTATGAGGCAAAGATCGCAGTAATATCTATGGAATGGCTGGGAAAGTTCATTCATGAATAAGGGAATTCCCGTCAGACATGTTCAGACAGAGCAGCGAGCTCGGAGCCCAGAAATCGAAGCTGAGGCTGGGTTCAAATGGATTTGTAAATCAACAGCTGTCTGCTTTTGTTTATATCTAATGTGACATTTTTTTTTCAATCCTTTACATTACCAGTTGCTAAATATAATAAATACTGCGCCCTCTTTCAGCTAATTAAAATGAAATAAAGGATTATCTTCGGTCAAACTTATGGATGGTCTTGCTATAATATCGAAAAAAAAATTCAAGAAATTGTCTTTTTCCTGGAGTCATTAATAGCTAAAACAAAATCGCGCATTATTGAACAAATATTCAAATTTCCGTTTGTTTCTTTTTACTTTGATAAAAATTTAGGGCCCCAAATGGTTTTTTTGCACCCGGGCTCCTTCACAGAGAAGTCCGGCTCTGATAATAATTCCTGTTATATAATAGGAATGAATCTATCAATCATTAAATTTAAGTGTATACATAAAGGTTTATTTATTTTACACATCTTTAGAATAAAAGCTCCAATTCTGCTGTGACAACATTGCTTTTGTACTGAAATTCGAAATGGGCTTTTATTTTTAGCATCGTTTTTCAGGATTTTCTGATTTTATTTTTTGTACGAAATTAATGAAGTATAGTAATTTGAAACTCGGTTATAGAAAAAGACACAAATGTGTGAATATTCAGGGACAAAGAAAAAAAAGTTCGGGAAATCATGAAAATGTATTTTTCAATATCTTGAACTTGCCTTTTAATTCTGGTAAATATTTACTAATAATTCCATTTAACAAACTATTATTTCTGATTAATAATTTTAACCTTTTTCATTCTGAAAAGTAGTTAGATGCTGAACTATGCACTTTAATACAAAAACCTGTTGCTCGTTCCAAAAAATAAATATGTATATAATTGTTTTAAGTTGAATTTTCCCTAAAAATGCATCTACGTCTTTTTACCATTATGTAGACATTTTTAACATTTAAACTGAAAATTAATAAGTAAAGCTTCAAAATGATGCACCATCTTGAATAGTGCATCTTGAAGAGTCATCAGAGGACCAAAGGTCAATGATTTACAATATGAAGTCAGTCCAATTAATATGCATTTCTCACTATATTAATTTTTTTAATTCTTTGCATTTCTCAAAAACATCTTTTGACCAAAAGCATTTTGTAACGATTCAAACTTTTTGTAGGTGAAAAGTCATTGTAAGAAAATATCATTAATATGCAGGATTCTTTCTCAATTCTAAGACATTCACGTCTTTGGATTTCATTTAAAAACGAACTTATATTAAATTAATTTATACGTCATTCAGTAACGATCAAAAAGTTGCTTATAAACATGTACTGATAATGAAGCGTAACAAGATGCATTTAATTCTTGAAGAGAAACTTCGAATTTAGCACAGGACAAGAAAAATCAGCTTTTCAAATGCGTTACTACTCTCAGTTAGGGACATCAAAAAACAGAATGAATTATTAGACTGGAAGTAGGGAAGGGAAAGGTATGTCTATATACCAGTGGACGATAAAATGGAAGTAAATTGGAAACCTGAACATCGGTGTATCATTTCTTCAAGTCACTCACTGATATGCCTTCTATCGCCTCTTTACAAACGAGATTTTTCCCTGTAATTCTTGTAGTTAATTGACCACAACCCTGACAGCACAGTGATCTCAAGGGGTCTCTGATATAAACTAATATTTTGAAAAGACTTGTCAGCATTTTCTTGAGTTTTAATTTAAAAATTATTTTCTGCTTGCCATCATGTAGGGACGAATATCTCAATATTGTTATTGTTCTTAATATCAGGTGGTATATCACAGACATACCACCATCCTGAAACCAAAGATCTTTAAAAAGTCCAAAAACAATAGCGGATCCCTTAACATTTTAAAAACAGTAAAATTTAAACATTTAAGAATGCTATTGGAGGAGGGTTTGATCTGCCTTGCATCTAGGATGTTCGGCAAAGATCCTCCGACCGTGTTGGAAGACGAGGGTGTGTCCACTCCGAAAACGAGAGAGAGCCGTTTGCTGTTTTCTGGAGACATCCAGATAGTGACACACACCGGAACTCTCACCCAAGTGCTGAGGGCGAGCAGGTAGGACTCTCCCAAGAGCACTCGACTCCACCTTCTTGGTGGGGGAGATTTCAAAATAAGTGAATGTTGCATCGTGAAATATGTCAACTGAGGCTGTTTCAGCTATGTTACCCACTATCTCATTACCATCTAAACCAACATGTGCACCATATCACAATATAACAATCCTAAATATTCTTAAATTGTTCTAAATCATAATAGTTTCAGGTTTGTTGATTAATTATTCAGCGAATGACTTTCCACAAATTATACGCAAATATTATATACACACAATATAATATGGATTGATATTTCGTTCCTTATTCCTTGTAATCTGTTGTTCTTATTGTAACTTACTGCTGTTCTGGGAACACGATTTCTTACAAGCAAATGTATTAAATAAACCCTTTTCTGCGCTTTTACCATCAATCGATTATCTTCGAATCTTTATCATATTAATGTAACTAAGTAATTTAATGTGTCTGGTCAGGACTTCACTGCGACCGACCGCTACAGTCTGCTGCACGACGCCTTCCTATTGGCTGAAACGGATCGCCTGATTTACGACATTCCTTTCGAATTCACCAAATACCTGAAGCAGGAGAAAGAGGCGATGCCCTGGAACCTGTTCCGAGACCAGTTCCTGTACTTCATGAGCCACTTGGACCCACACTCCGAAACTGCGAATTTACTGAAGGTGAGATTAAATTTGTTTTTGCTCTGCACATGCTCTTTGTAAATGACAAGGTGAAAAACTCTTCTGGAGAATAGGGGATGCCTTTTGCTCCTATTTGCAAATGAAGTTTGTGTGGTGACATCTTAATAAGCCAGTAACAGCCACCAAACATGGGTGTTCACTTTTGTCTAGTGGATATGTTACGTAGCTTCAAATCGTAAGGTCGCGAGCTCGATCCTTAGCGGAATCCAATACTCCCCATTGGCACGACACCATAATAAAACACCGCCACATATGATTATGTATGTTAATTCCTGGTAACAAGACTTAATTCTAATTTGAATATTGCGAGAATAATTTACGAGCTCCATTTCATTGCAATGAGGATTGTCTTCTGAAGGGACCGAGAATATCAGGAAACAGGTACCTGCCTCGTTCCCCAAATTATTTCTATTACTTTTGAGTACTATTGCAAATGCAATAGGGCCGGGGTAGCCTGGTTGGTATGGCGTTGAACTCATATCCGTTAGGTTATAAGTTCTAATCCACCAGCCAAAGATTCCCAGTGTGTGGTGGTGGTGGTGACTGGTGTACGTATAAATCTGCCGTGTTCACAAAATCCTCCATGTGGAGAGTCATACCACTGGGAGTACTGATTCAGAGGGGGTACTGATTCAACCCCCAGGACTGGCCTCTCAAAAACTTTTTCGCATCTTCTGTAAAAACGTTGTTGCCTCTAAGAATGTCTTGCATGACATTTGCGTCATATAGCTACAGAATATGAACCTTTCACTTGGATTTAGCATTTCTACCGAATCTATTGTCTCCTCGGCGAGTTATTTGGAGATGAATCCTTGGTCAATAGATGTGGTTGAGATTCGAATTTTTTTTATTTAATTTCAGATAATTGCTTTATAACCGTCTCATAGGTGCAAACAATAAGCTGACCCAGTTTCGTCGCAATCGGTTGAACGGCTTAGGAAGGTATAAGAGCGAGACTGAGAAACATTTATGTTCAGTTGTCTTAGCACAATTATTTTGCATTTGATCTAATCATTGCCTTAGTTTTAAATAGACTTTTAATATTCGTACCAACACATTTTATGTGGTTTTAATTGCATACATTTTGTTTTTAAAACACTTTATTTTTTAAAGTACTATCTTATTTTACCATATGTCTGGCTCAGTATAGCCAGGCTATGGCTCTTGCGCCAATAAACCAAACAAAGAAAAAAATTTATTTTGAAAGAGCAAAAGAGGGCATATTATTTTTTTATTGTGTAATGAAACTAGACTGTTCTGCTTTGAATTGAATTTTTTCAGAGCAAAGACACACTGCTTGGACATCAGTCTTTTTGTGTACCAAAAATGATAGCGAACGCAGAAGAATACATTTTCTCATGTACCCCTTTTTTCATACATTTTCTCAGCCCAATAATCGTTTAAAATGCTGGGAAAGTATTGCGTGCAATGGCATACCATGAAATTTGAGTGAAAAAGACGCTACAATTTGAATTAATTCTTAATTAATAAAAGATAAATTCCATGAAATTTTCTACTAATCAAGAAGTAGTCGACCAGACTAATTCTGTAACTCTGTGTCTAAACAATTGTCTTATTTACGCACTTTGATTGATAGTTGTGTGGCGCATTACACAACATGCGGCAAGTAAGCAAATTCATTTACATTATTATGGTATAAGAGACAATACTGATATCAACTGTTTGAACAGCAATAAGATTTTGATTTTATCTATATAAATGTTAATGATTGGTTGTCTATACATCTCTTATGCGCTGCCGTACCACTCATCCAATTCTAATAAAACTTTGAATACTTTTACTTACACTGACAGGATGGTTATAGGCATAATACAATCATCTAATGTTAAAAAAATCTTTTCATGTCTATTTACCGCATCTATTGACCTTTGATTCCCCGTCACATAACTCGCTAAGGAGACACAACATATTCAGTAAAAGGTGCTCAATTCAAGCTAGACGCTCATATTTCGCTGCTATTGAACGTAAATGTCAGTCTTTCTCTGAGGTAATAGTTTTATTAGGAAGTGGGAGAGAAAGCTGTAAGGGAACCAATCCTATAGGTTTGAAATTTTTATGTTCATAAAATGTTAGCGTTTTTCGCAGTAACCAACGAAAATATTAGAGTACAAATAAGTTTGTGCCATCTTAGTTTTCAAAAAATTAACTTTTCGACTATGTCAAAGTTTTTATGGCATAAACTACTTTCTATCTTTAATTAATTTCAAAAGAAAATATTTTAATTCCATTTTCTAATATTAAACTTGAGAATTCCGAACGAATATTGAACGAATCACGAGATACCATAAATAGTTTTTTTCATTACCGTTCTGAGAGAATACCAAGTTTTACAATCCTAAAAGGATACACAAATCTAATACATAGAAATGAATATTTGTTTGTGGAATAGAATAACAGAAATAGAATAAATATTATTCATGCATCTCCTTTATATATCCTTCCATTTCAATGAACGTATCCATTTCCGATACGAAAATAACCTTCATTCTTGCTATCATTCAACTATTTCAAATTCCAAACGATGCTTCCATTTCTTCTGCGGCAGCAACACGCCGGGTGCCAGCTAATATCTTATAAAATTGTTTGTTAAGAAACTGATGAATATTTTCTTTACTCCTAGCTTTACGTTGCTGATTTAACATCAGCTTTATATGATGAACAGATATCACCTCGGACGGAGCAACTAAAAAGGTATTTTATGTTCGAAATTTTATTTTTACTTTTATAGCAGAACTTCTTATCAGTAATTTTTTTAAACAATTTTGCAGCTCCTTCAAGAAATGGAAGAGTAATATCATCAGCTGTTCCTACACCGTACCTGACTTGTAAGTTTTATGTCATTTTCCTCAAATACTTTGCATGGGTAAATAGTCCTACCAAATTCGTTGAAGTCATTATGAAATGAGGTATCAATAAGCGACGCATTTTATATGCAAGTTATACAATTCATTTTAGCCCTTTGCGATCGGCCAGTTTCTCTGATGGGAGTAGCAGCTAGTTGGAACAAATTTATCTTTTCTGAGTGATTTCTCCCTCAGGGATTGAAAGCAGATGTTAGAAAACACTGAATGCTCTGAAACTGATTTATTCTGTTTCATAGTGCTTAGAATACAGAAAAACGGAAATTTTTAATCTCTGTCATTTTATAAAGTTTGCAAAACAATCACCGATATCTTACACAATGTGTTAATAATATCTTGCCGCCACTGTGGTGGCATCAACCGCAAAGGGTTAAAAGTTTTCTATTATACTTTTGTATCGGTCATTCTTTCCTCCCTGTCATTATCTTAATTCTTGGCAAAAAAAAGTTTTGTAATACTAGCCACCTTTCTCAACTAGTTTGCCTGCTAAAATTATTGCTATTTTAATGCTGCTAAATATTAAAGAGGAATAAATAGGATTTTTTTAAGATTTCACCTTTTTATTCGATCAGACCGAAAAACATGCATTTATTTGAATGAGTCGAATTAATTATAACACGTTCGAATTATGTACTCCGAAACAAAAGCGAATTCTTCTTTGCCATTAAGTCCAAACTTAACGCTATTTTAATTTTAACATTTGAGAAAAACAAATTGAATGTTTTGATGAATTTTGAATTTAATATAAAAAATTACTTTTGTAAAATATATATTACAATTTAAAAATTTATTAAAAGTGAAAAAAACATTACTCAAAATTGAAATTGATATCAATAATAAGATATTTTAATGACACCATTAGTTCACTATCTTCAAAAAATGTGTAGAAATAATAACGTAAAAGAAAGATTACATAAGTTTTATTTTACAAGTTCATTAACTGTGCTACTTTTAAGTTAAAATTTTCAATTTATGATATAAAATTTTAATCTTTAATAATATTCATATTATTTTGCATCTTTTTTTTACTCAACTATACAATTTACAATATAATATAAATATATATATATATATTAGTTCGTTGCCCATTTTCATTAATTCTTTTAATAATATTATGGTTTGCGATGTCATTTCTGCTTTTTAAATTGATTCATTTTCAATATTTGAATTGTATTTATGTTTAAAAAGTCTCCAAAATCATTAAAACGTGTTATTGTAGTTTTTAATCACTGCATAATATTTTGTACTGAAAAAAATGCAGAAGATTAATCATTCCTATAATCATCCAGCTGTTAATGACCGAAAAATACGTTAGTAAATAGTAATTTATATTATATATATATGTGGATTTCATTTTGAATGCTGAAAACATTTTTAGAAGTTACCGTAAACATAAACATTTTATTGCAAATACCTACTTTGTTTCTTAATCCTTTCCCCAGAGACTTTTTGTCCATCGTCATCGACTTGGCGTGTCGCACCTTAAACGAGAAATGCATGCAGGTTTTGCAGAACGAACTCCGCTTCTGGATGGCTGGAAAAAAGTAAGAAGAAATTATTGTTTTCGTGATGAAAAGAAACAAAATGCTCATGTTTTGAATTTATTGAGGTCATATTATATAAATGTTATTGTTTATAATTTTGACAAAAGTGTGTGCAAAAGTTTGAATAAATGTTTGACAGTGAAGATCAAAGTAAGCATCTAAAATATAATGAATACTAATTATGCTTGAAAATAAAAGCAATTTTTATCCTTTACAATTTTCATTTTATAATTGCGTGATGTTTTTCGAATGGAGAAACAAGTACTGCAAGAGATAAATTATTGTGCATACATTTTTTATTATATCCATAATTCTTAACATAATATAAACATTAAATAACATGATTAAATTTCAACGCTTATTGCAATTCAGAATCTCTTATAAAGGACGAAAAAAAAATGTAATTTGTTAATAAAGCGGCCAATTTTTACAGAAAGTGACCATAATAGTATTTCTGGTCCTTTAATCCACAGAATTAATTTTAGACACTTTAAAAATAGCTTAACAAAATTAATTTAAATTAAATTAAGTTTGGAAAGAAATCAATTAGCAAGAATTCTATTTTGCATGATCATCAGTGGAAACACAAATTCAACCAATATAATTTACACAACATGCGAAGTAACCGAAACACAAAAGGTTCATTCTATGTAACACATCACTCAACGCAACTTGGTACGTAACATGCTAGCGTCCTGGCTTAGGGGAAGCGTGTCTTCCTAGTGTTCTGGGCGTCCCGGGTTCGAGTATATATTTATTCTGTGTTCTGTCTGTGAATAGTGCTAATGTGCCCCCCTGTAAAAAGGGTTTGTGCAAGCGAATGTGAAGCATGAAGTAGCTAAGTCGTACTCTTGGTCTTAATTGGCGCTGCTGAAAAACAAGGGACGCTCATTTAGGCTTAAAATCGCTGACAAGTGCCATTGAAAACAACAACAACAGTTACGTAACATAAAAGGTATTGCAGTGCTGTGTAGCTCTTCAACGTGATGTGTATCAAAATGAACTGTAAGGCACATCATTAAACACCGTGTTCAATAAAATAATACTTGATTACCTATATTGTAATCCACTAATATAGTAAAACATTGAAAAAAATCTGGAATATAATAATACAAGTTGCACAACATAATAAAATCCAAAATAGAAAAATAGCAAACTTAAAAAATATTGATATTAATGAGAAAATATAAAATGATCGGCAAGAAAAAAGGGTCCTTAAATTCATTTCCCAGAAAAATTGATTTAATCTTTTCTTGAGTTATTGGAATTAAACACTCAATTAAGTGTATTCAATAACAGGAAGACGATATTTTTTAACAGGAATGTATCTACAGTACCTCTTTATATGCAACAGAATATAATTATCTTTTAATATACATATATTATTGTTAATATATACAAGGAAAGTCAAAATAAAAATAATATTAAATAAACAATAAACTTACACATTATAAGACTTTAAAAAAAATTAACTTTAAACATATATTAATGACCTACTTTGAAAAAAAATGGATTTTTAAAGTCATTTCAGATAGAAAAAAAAACATGTGCTCATTTTTAATTAATTAATTAATATTAAATGAGCTAAAGCCACCGTCCTAGCATAGGAGTAGCCTGTCTTCCCCGTGATCTGGGCGTCCCGGATTCGAGTTCCGATTCGGGCATGGTTATTCTTCTGTGTGTTCTATCTAGGAGATGCGTGAATGTGCACTCCTGTAAAAAGGGGTTGTGCAAGCGAATGTGTGTGTCATCTTCGTATGAGCTAGAAGTCACACTTCTGCCCACCGGGTGCTCAGGGGTCTTTACCCTCGGAAGCTACTGCACCCCCTTTCCGTGGACACGACATCATCATCAAATGAGCATATTTTTTGAAACACGATATCTTAAATTCTAATGTAGAGGTAAACAATATTCTAGTTGGAAGTGAATAATGTCCTCTGCCTCTATCGATTTCGAAAAATATATCGATTTTCATCCACGATACATAGAAAAAGCGATATTTTTTTCTGTCATTTTAACTTTTAAAGAGCTATTAAAAATGTATTTCTATAAATACAACTTTCATCAAGGCACAAAACATCCATTACTTCATACAGATTTTATATTATATATATATATATATATATATATATCAATGTTAAGTATCAATGAAAGTAAAAAAAAAAACTTTAATACCTGAATAAATGAATAATAATAATGATAATTAGATTAAATTAATGTCAATGCGTCAGAGTCTTATTTCTGACACACACTCTTATATATATATATATATAGTACTACACCTTAGTTGTATGTTTCTAGCTGTACGTACACCTGAGTTACATGTTTTTAGCTGTATGTTTGAGAAAAATACGTGGGTAAGCAAGAATATTTGTAAGATACTTATGAAATCATTGCAGTGAATTTTCTTCTTTCTAGCATCACGTCTGATATCCACTTGATTTTCGAGCTGGCCGTCCCACGCTTCGGAGATGGGTCCCTCTGGGAGTTCCTCTACACGCAGATGAAGGAGAGCGGGACGGACCACAACCGCCGGAATCTGATGGCGGAGGGGCTCACGAGCTTCCACGCAACACTTTACATCGAGAGGTAATTCAGTTCATTCAGTTTCCATGCAACCCTTCAGCTGAGAGGTTCAGTTCAAAGACTCGGTTCTTTGAACGTTCGGTTGAAAGATTCTGTTTCCACACAACACTTCAGCTCAAAAATTCATTGCCTGCAAATAGGCATCTCAAGTTTACGTGTGGTGGTATCTTAATAAGCCAGTAACAGCCATTAAACATCAGTGATCAATTTTGTATAGGGGATATGTTACACCGCTGCAAATCGGAAGTTCGCGAGTTCGATCCCTGGTGAAATTCAGTCTCCGCATTGGCACGACACCACAATAAAACACCGCCACATACGGACGTCAGTTGTAAGTTTTGTAGATAATTGGAGGAGGAGGAGAAAAGACACTTGCTGTTTGATGTAGCCCCAAATGAAAAATCAAAAATTCTATACATGCATACTTGCAGCCTTTCTAAACTTTACACCAAGCATGCAGAAAAAAAAATGGGGCATGAGTTACAGTTTTGATATTCTTCATACTTCTTTTGTTGGATGTGATTTTCAGTGGCACAAGAGCCAATCTTGGTAAAACTGCGCCACATACTTCTTTGGGGGAACATTTATAAGTATATTGAATTTAAACTTTCATCTGTTATTTTGGAATCACAAGGATGTAATTCGTTTTATTTTTATGTATAGACCTGCAGAATTGGAAAATTTATATATAAACAATTGTATAGTTGGTTTACAGATATTACAAACTAGCTGGTACCCAGTGCGTTGCTGCCGCTGAAAAAAATAATATTAAGTGCCATCAATCAATCATTGGGTAATGTTTTATCGAAATGGGACGAACGGTACAGCACGGTACATAAAACACGAACAAACAAATATTCATTTCTATGTATTAGATTTGCGTATTCTTTCAGAAGTGCAAAACTTGGTGTTCTTTCAGAATGGTAATGAAGGAAACTGTTTATTATATCTCGTGACTCGTTGAATATTCATTCAAAATTCTCAAGTTCAATGTCAGAAATTGGGATTGAAATATTTTCTTTTAAGATGGATTAAACATAGAAAATAAATTTAAAACTTTAAAGTCTTTCATATAAGCTGAAAAGATAATTTTTGAAAATTAGGATGGTGCAAATTTATTTGTACTACAATATTTTTGGTGGTTACTGAGAAAAACGCTAGCCTTTAATTAAAATTAAAAACCCGCAGGGTAGGTCTCTTCAAAACTTTCTCGTATCATCTGTAATAATTTTGTTACCTCTGAGAAGGACTTGCGTGACATTTGCGTACCAAATATTAACTTTCAACTTGGATTGAGCATTCCTACCGAATCTATTGAGTCTCCTCGGCGTGTTATTTGGACATTAATGCTTGGCAAATAAATTCAATTTTTTTAAACTTTAGATAATTGTACTAACCCTATAATTATCCCGTAGATGTAAGCAATAAGCTGACCCATTTTCATCGCCATCGGATGAACGGTTTAGGAAGGCATAAGAGACATACAGACAAACATTCACTTTCATTTATATAGATATAAAAAACATATAGCTAACTAGCATTTGTGGTACATATTACTGAAAATTTCAGTTTTTATATCGAATAGTAATTTTTTTTATTTTACTCACTTTGTATATAAGTTTACAGCACTCAAATGAATATTTAGATTGACATGCATACACATCAAAAGCAGTTAACTAGTTAAAGCCGTTTCTTTAATTTCAAAAATAACCATTTCCTTGTTTATTATTATTATAATCTCAGTAACTGCTAACGTCATGTGATAATTTTAGAAGTAACCATCTTTTTATGTTTTTAAGGACAATCGACATTATGTTAAATGATCCAGAAATCGACACCAAATTAGCCAAGTATATGTTCCAAAAGCTCATCGATAATATTGAATCAATGCCCTACCTATGGAACTTCACTAAGAACAACTGGGAATTTGTGATGAACAGGTATTCAAGTCTATTCTATTCTCTTCTACTTAACTTTTATGATGAAAATAATATCTTTTGTTTTATCTCAAATAGCAATTTAGGGAAAGTCGTTGCGTTGTGCTGTAGCTTAAACTGCACATTAACCATTTAAGTGTTTTTATTTTTCATTATCGCGTTGGATATCGCGATTTCGGAAATGTATTAACATTTCCATTTCGGAAATGTACTAATTAACTGTATCCTGGTTGGTAACAGCGTCAGTCTTGTGACTGAAAGGTGGCGAGTTCTGTCCTCGTCTCGGCCAGAGACCGGCGTGTTGGCTCATGGCAGTTGGGACAGGTTCGATAGGTCTTTCGAGTTCCCATAACCTCTGGGGATACTGAGTCGGTCCCTGATTTGGATCTCAATTCTGACTTGAGGATGGATGGATAAGTTCTACCGCCCCCTCAAAAGGGTTGTATGTTCGAAAAAAGTCGTCCTTTCACCTGAACGGTGCTCGTTATCAACGAAAGGCGCACACTTCTGCCTTCATTCGAAAGAGCTACTTCTCATTCGGCTTGGTATGACCAAGTGGCGTTAGACCGATCCGACTAACTAACTCGATTGAGGAAATATGAATTGTTAACGGGTCGTGTGTGGTTTGTTATGATAAATTTTTGCATTTTATATTATTTGATTTCAGCTAGAAGGAGAGTTAATATGATGCATTTATATGATGATTGAAGGATTTAAAAAAACAGAAAGCAAAACAGAATGTTTCATTCTAAATAAAATAAATGAAAACACAAAAGAATGAATTGTCCCATAGAAAATTATTCCTAAATAGGACCCAAAAGCATTTAAGAAAACAATCCACCGCCATCACATTTAGCAATTCAACAGACAGTTCTTCAAGTTATTCACAACTCACTCACGCCTCATCATGTAATGCCAAAATTCAAAATGAAACTGCATGAAAATAAGCCTATTCGTTTAGCTTGGATAAAAGAACATACTAACCGCAATTCGGTAATTAACGAATAGATATCACGATAGAGCAAAAGATACTTATTAAATTGCTTATTTTACAATTAGAAACTCTGCAAAATAAATAACTGAAACAGGCAGATGAATTTTATTACTAACGATTCCTAAAAATTCATTACACGAAGAAATGCAGCAGAAAAGAAGCAACACTATTCTTCGCAAGATTCAATCCATTACTGCATATTTTACAAAATTTACAGAATAGAATGACAACTCATCTGATCAGAAATACTCAAGTTCTGCCATTTTGCATATTTACTGGAGAGGACACTGTCTTAATTATTTCAAAAACCGGCTTCAATTTACCTGTTTCAAAAGCCATAGAAAGTATATTTTATACTTATAGATTCATAAATTTCTAAATGTCCAGGTTCTTGTTATTTTGATTCTTTTTATTAGAATTGCTATTTCTTAATATTCTTCGGAAACTAAACTGTCTACCTATAAATGATTGGACATTTATTGGCAGATAGCATATTTAGTGTGATAGTTAGATTGTGTGTTCTGTTATTTTGACGTTTTTGATTAGAATTGCTATTTCTTAATATTCTTCTGAAACTACACTACCTGCCAGTAAATGATTGTGCACTAGTGCTAAAGGAAATAAGAACATTTTATTCAAATTCCGTAGTTTGTAGAGCCTCCACCCGAGAGAATTAGAGCCTTAAACCTTCGGAGCATATTTTTCCACAATTGTTTGGACGATGAGCAGTGGCATTTTCATCTACTTGGCTTGGAGAAGGCATGCAAGTTCTTTCGCCGATTTTGGAAGATAACTGCACCCCTTAATTGTGCCCTCACCATTAGATCGCGCAATGACTGCTCTGCTTTCCATCCTTTCTCGAAGTGGCACGTGAGAAGGATTATCGACAACCACTTTTATAAACTAAAAGTAGAATATTTTCATAAATAAATTTATAAGATATAATAAACTAGGGGGCTCCTCCCCCTTCTCGCCAACCCCCGCACACTGCTGATGCCGTTCCTTTCGGATCGCCGTCTACTGAACCACTTGAGTCTGGCAGAAGATACATTCAAGCAGTTTATTCCAGAATGTGATAAAACAATGAAAGACGTAAAAAAATGTGAAGCAAAAAGTACACTCGAAAGCTGAACTTTAGAAAAGTTATTTGTAAATACAAAGAACTTCTCACTAAGGAATTGTATGCATCCACCGCAGAAACAAATTTTTTTTAAAATGGTGTTCACCACTTTTCAAATTTGGGAAAAAAATTGACAAATATTAATAATATTAACAAAATTATTACAAAAAATTAACATTAAAATTAACAGTGCAAACAATTTATATTAACAAAAAATGTTTGAAAGCAGCTATATCCAAATTCAGTTCGTTCCAAAATGGGATTAAAATTTTTAATAAAAAAATGTAATGTAAAAAGTACACTCGAAAACTGAACCTTTGGAACGACTGGATCGTCTTATGTATGATTAGTGAGAATCTTCATTCGCCCTGTTTTCTCTTTTTCGACGATTTCGTTTCAAAATCGATACAGTACGATACCTGAGATGGCATCCCCCTCTCCACACCACACCAGAGGGAGGACGTTTGGCCTGACAGATTCAACAAGCAAGAGAGCCCCTGACACGACGATTCTTCAGTGGAATCGAGTCTCGAACTTGAATCGCTCCGGTTCCGAAGCCGAGACCTTACCACCAGGACACCGCGGTCCATACTGCACGACTTATACTCACCGTAAAAATTCTTCGTCCTTTGATTTTACAAACGCGTTCTCTCAAAATCTCATCAAACCGAGTGTTGATGTGACCGAGCAGGATCCAAGTGGTGCCGAACTGCGAGGAACAAATTCAGCCTGATTTTGCGTCCACATAAGTGTTTTATATATAAAGATTATTATTAAATTATAGCACTTTTAAGAAACGTCTGATGATTAGGCACCAATCTAATATAACCGCAAATTATACATTTTCAGGAAGCTGAGACTACCATTTTGTGACAAACAATATTCATTTATAATCGTTTAAGAGCAGACGCAGCCATTCAATAAACACATTTTCAGATGAAATAATTTATTTCAGTAATCATTCGCTATGTGCAAACATTAATTATTCTTATAATATTTCAGATTAAACGCTACAGATAATGCCTCGTTTTGGGTTTCTACCTTTTGTCAGAAATTCAGAACAAAGGAGCAGTTGGAAGATGTAAGTACCCTATTTGAAATGTTATGAATCGAGTATCATAAAAGTGAATTCTCATAACTGACTATTTGCATGTTTATCCATTGAAAAAAAAATTAGTGCAGGATTTTTAATTTTAGGTCAGCATACTCAATACTTCTTTCACTAATGAATGCAAATTTTAATGTCTCTTCAAAGTTGTGAAAATTTGATTTTAATTGAAATATATTGTTAATTGCAAAAAACACAATATTTTTAATCAATGAAATATTTCAACGAAGGAAAATGTTATAATTACAATGCACAAAATATTGCCTTTAAAATACGCCACCTATCACAAAAAATCAAACTAATTTTTTATTGCATAATTCATTTCCCTTTGTTGTAAATATAACATGTACTACGTCTCTTTAACATACTCCAAGTAGTTTTCCCTTTTCAATCATTCAAATACTTCCCCTTTAATTGTAACCACCCTGTACATCCTATTTTAAGACTCCATATCTTTTACTCCATTATTATTAACTTTTTGTTATCTTATTCTGCTGTTGCAGTTATAAATACAAGGTACGCCAGAGAAACTTACTTATTTGAAAAAACTTTCGAGCAGTGAGTTCCGGTGGTAAAGGAATGATATGTAACGCTACTGCTGGGGAAAGTCCCCAAATTTGTTTCAGCTTCTAGTCAGTTGCCATCATGCTCTAGTCCAGAGCGCAGTAGGCTTTCGCCGTCGAAAGCTTCTTTTCTAACGGTCGCTCACTTGTTGCTACGCAACGTGCCTTCCGCGCTCGCACTGAAATTCCTGCTCACAGACCCATTCCTGGCCGTAATTCGATTCTTTTTTGGATTAAATAATTTCGGGAGTGTCGCTAAACCCAGAAATGGACATCAACGGGCCACCAAAACTCCGGAAAATGTCGAAAGAGTGAGGCAGTCAGTTCTGCGTTTGGCTCGCAAACACGCAGTTGCTCTGGAAATTTCTGACACCACTCTTCGACAAATTCTCCACCAATACCTTTCATTTGATCCCTAAAAATTGACTACTGCGCAAGAATTAACTAAACGCGATTGTGTCGGCCGTCAAAATGCATGTGAAATGTTGCGTGACTACCTGCCTGAAGACACGATCGGTTTTTTTTAGTGATGAGGCTCACTTTGAAATCCCTGGTTGATGTCGATCGGCCACAGACCGTAGCTCACCTCAAGAACAACATTCGTGACGCCACTGTCAACATACCAATTGATATGCTGCCAAGAGTGGGTACGAACTTCAAAAATTGACTCTATCAGTGTATGCGCAATGGGGGTCGCCATTTAACCGATGGCATTTTTAAAACTTTATGAAATAACAATTGGGATATTGTATTCTCAAATAAAAAAATAATTAAAGCAATAACGGAAGTGCTTTTGTTTTTATTGATCTTTCAAACAAGTAAGTTTCTCTAGCGCACCCTGTATTTCGTTGATTAAATGCGTGATGTTATTATTTTTCAGTTCAGCCTCTTCCTGGAGCAGGTGCCCCACGTGAGCGAGTACATCGTGCGGGGGTGCAACCAGGACATTCGGGAGGCGGTCGAGTGGGCGGAGAAGTACGAAGAGACGATCAACACGTGGCTGGTGTGGAACGTCAGGCAATCGGCCACTTCTTAGCGTTCCGTAACAAATATCTTCGTGAGAATTATTTTAATGCTATACTGGGTTTTTTTAATAAATATCTGTTGAGAAACAGTTTCTGCCTGGTTTTATTCCAATTTCTTTTCATTGGTTTGGAATAAAAAAGCTGTAGAATAATCAACAGATTTTTTTTTTAATAACAGGAAAAAAAATACCTTTTTTTTTTTTTAATAATTGAAACAGATTCTTACTGATTTTTAAAGCTTTATTCTGAATTTCTCTCGTGTTTAGAATTAATATTTTTGAATAATCAACAGTTTTCTCAATAATAGAAAAAAAATGCCCTAATTTAGTTTTTGCAGAGTTATTGAACCTTCCAGTAACTGGCATATCCATTTATTTAAAATGTCTTATCAATTAAATTTTAATTGATAATTATTATTAATTTAATTTAAAATGCCTTATCAATAAAATTTTAATTAAATAAGACGCCTTAATTTGAAATGCCTTATTAATTAAACCTTGGTGGAAAGAAGGTTGTCGAAAAAACTTTGTCCAAAATTCGAATTCAACTTCTGTTTAAAAGTGATCTCAAATTTACCAATAATTCATAATATTTTTTTTTTCAAAATTATATTATTGTTTTTATATATATTGGTCGATATACGACTTTATATTATTTATGTTTTATTGGTCAATATTTAAGAAACTGCAAAGAGAGTGAAATTTTCGAATTGATGATAACGACAACAAATCGACATACAGGATAAAAAAATAATAATAATCAACAAATCCAACGTACAAAAGCACGTTACTTAAAAAAATATGATTTAAAACAAAAGATTTTTTAATACGATTTATCATAGATAAATCTCTTGATCGCTAGAATAAATCTCTTATCTAATAAATAGATATAGATAAATAGGTAGATAAATCTCATATAGATAAATAAATCTCTTATAAATAAATAGATAGATAAATCTAGATAAATAGAGAGATAAATCTCTTATAAATAAATAAATAGATAGATAAATCTAGAAAAATAGAGAGATAAATCTCTTATAAATAAATAAATAGATAAATCTAGATAAATCTCTTATAGATAAAGATCTCTCAGAGATAAATATAAATCTCTTATAGATAAATAAATAGATAAAAATCTTATCTATCTGCTACCGCTAAATCTCTTAGCAGTTGATAAGAGATTTAGTGGTAGCAGCAGGCAGCATTCCATAGCGAACCTCTTAAACAGCTTGCCTTTCTCAGTCTTTTGACATCAAATGAGTGATCCAAACAGTAGTAAAAAATTGTATGCAAAAATTAGGGAGCACATGGAATTAGAGGGCATTTAATTCAGATCTAATAAAAAGTCAAAATATTCTTATTTATGTCTTTATAGCAATATTTACAAAAATATATATATCAACAAGAACACATGCACACGCAGCAGAGTGACACAGAGAGTAATGAGGGAAAACTCTTGAACATTTTATCCCTGGTCTTATATGGCATGATACTGATAGGGAAAATATTTTCTCACAATGCTAATAATACAATGATATTTAAACAGGAATTTTCGTGCAAACAGGATACAAGAGAATATATTAGAATGAAGTTAATACGGATTAAATTGAACTAAATATGAGAAAATTAATTCAGTTAAAATTAGATTTTGAAATATCGTGCGCCCGCGCTTGTGTGTGTGTGTGTAAAAATAAATCATGTAAAAATAAATCATTATTGCAAATTAAACAAATAAAAATGTAACTTTCAGCCCGTGTCTGCATGAAATGAAGTAAATATGATACATGTTTTTTTTAAGAAGGAAATGTAAAGGAAGGTTTTTTGTGACTTTTACAATATTATTAATTAAATAAATCAGCTTTATTTAAGATAAACATGGTTTCATACATATATTTTTTCAATTTAAGTTCCAAAGGCTAATTTGTAAAACTTTAATAATAAAAATGTATCTATAAAAAGGGTCTAAATGAAGTAAATAACTACACAGTATGTAGCATGAGTCCATAAATGCTTTTAAAAATGAATGTTTAGCCTTTAAATACAAAGAAACAATAAAAAGAAAAACAAACAAATAAAAAGAATACTCTCTAAAACCTGACTGATTCATGAATATTTGAAGATCACTTTTCAATAAAAGAGGGAAATCGGAGAAATTTTTGTTCATTAATTCTAGAGATGCGATACAAATTATGAAAATATTCTGTAGTACAAGTAAGACTCATGAGGTTCATTTCCAATACTGACATTAAAAAGAGATGAAAAGTTTCAGCAAAAACTGTTTTTATAGTAATCGCAGCTTAATCACCTGCAACTGACAAATAGTTAGAGATACATAAAGTACAGTAAAGGCTTAGGACTTTTATAAATGCATGAGTTAATTATATGATTATCAAAATTTGAACCTTAAAAATATTTTGATGAAGTGACTATTGAAAGACAAGTTATATAAAGTATTTAATTGGCAATGACAAGTCACATAAAAATTTTAAATGATAATTTTAAACAGTAGAAAGATTGACTATCCAGGTAGACATGATTATTTAGAAGAAGGCGCGGTCTGCCTCAGCCCGCGCCACAAGCAGAAGTGGCAAAAGGAATGAAATTAATTTTCCCTCGTGTTATATAGCATATTTTGATAGGGAAAATACTTGTTAACAGTGCTAATATATGATTAAAGTTCTCATAGGGATTTCTGACACACATCTGTCTCATAATAAGGGGCGCATGGAAACCGCTGACTAAAGAATTTTTCAAAGCTTCATTTGAGTCAACTAAATTGAGAAAGTGGAATTGGTTCGGGAAATAAGAGAATGAAATTACTTCGATCTAAAACTTTGGAAATTAATTTGGATTAAATTAGATACTAAAACACCATTACATATATATTTGAAAATTTATTTTTCTGAGTCTTTTATGGTCTGTATACGAAATTAGGTTTTATTCTGTACATCTTTTATTTGTAGAGGGTGCCATCAAATATAAGAGGCTCTTTTATGGCCGTATATTTCATAACTTTTTGCCTAATGGTCTCCTTAATTAGTATTTTTGATTTAAGGAATCCGATTACGTTCAAAACACTGGCTATCGACCACATTCACGATTTTTTTTAAATTTTATTTCTTTTAGTTCAGACTTTCCTCTAAGCAAAACAGTTTCCCTTTCCTAGGAAAAGGAAGGCCTGACCTACCATCCAGGGTCACATGTTTTTCAGCAAAAATTGATCTTTTATTTTCTCAAAATGTTAATTTTCATAAAAATTCTCCACCGTTAACATGATGTCTCAACTAATGGAGGGATTTTCGTAAATATGTCAGCTCATGTTTTAAATAAGGTGGGCAATGAAATGAACCAAAAGTTTCATTGTTGTTGAAATACTTTTACATCTATAGGTGCTTTTAGAAAAAGTTAATTGTAAATTAATGTAAAAATTGCATATATACGTATATAATTGTTTTGGAATGACCCCGCCACGCAGGTATGTGAGTATATGTGGCGAGTGGTATCTGTGATCGTGGTGCCAATGTGCCGATTGAATTCTGTCAAGGATCGAACTCGCGGCCTTACGATTTGCAGTCGCGTAACATATCCGCCAGACAAAAGTGATCACCAATGTTTAGTGGCTGTTATTGGCTTATTAAGATACAAGTGTGCGCGCGCGCGCGCGCGCGCGTGTGTGTGTGTGTGTGTGTGTGTGTGTGTGTGTGTGTGTGTGTGTGTGTGTGTGTGTGTGTGTGCGTGTGTGTGTGTGTGTGTGTGTGTGTGTGTGTGTGTGTGTGTGTGTGTGTGTGTTTAAACGAAAGCAGAGGGAAGACCTCCTGCATTGACAAAGTCTTTTTCATCAAGAAATCCTTTATATATTTAATTGCAAAAAAAGTTTGTTCTTATGATTAAAATTGTTTTAATTCATTAAAAAAATTTCCAACTGTATTGTATTATTGGAAAAGAGATGGCTTTCGAAAACAGTATAAACTAAAAAAGGAATAAGATTTTTTTTAACACAATTTGCATAGATTCCTAATGGAACTTAAGATTACGTTTTTATTTCTGCTTGAACCTGAAGTTTTTATTTTTATTGAAGGAAAAAGGATTAGCGATTTATTGCAAGCAAATTGTTTTGTAAAAATACAATAAATTGTAAAAATTCAATAAATATTTCTCTAAATAGATATTCTGCATGCGTTAAATTCATTTTCGATGTCTTCATGATTCTTTCCAAAGGTCCTAAATTACTTACTAAGATTTGACACGTTAGTGCACTAGTTCCTAATTTCAATAAATTTAAGTTTCCAAAATTCCTATTTGCAATATCAATAGAGTTTTTAAGGCCTCTAAAGGATTCAATAAATAGATTTTCAAAATAGGCATCATATGAGAATTGGCGGATGCAAGTTTATTCTCAAATTTTTCGATCAGAACAGCTTTAAAAAGTCATTTGAACCTTTTGTCTTTTATCTTTACTATTATAATAAATGTAAAAGTTTGGACAGATGTTTGTTACTCCATCACGCCAGAACGGCTGAACGGAATGGGATGACATTTAGCACAGAGATGGTTGGTTGGTTGTGTGTGGTTTATTGGCGCAAGAGCCACACCTGGCCAAATAGCGCCAAGCATATGGTAAAATTAGAACAGACATTTAAAACAACACGATTTTAAAAGAAGACGTAAGTTATTGAAACCATATGAAATGTATCGAACACATGAGTATTAAAAGAGAGTGATTTTAGTGTAAGACAGGTAAAATTGGGAAAATTGCTCGAAAATTTCCAATGTAAGCAAAGAGCATAGGTTATCAAATATATTGTAAAAAACAAATGGCTTTCAAGTAATTAAAAAGATTTGGATGGTATGTTTCATCCATCAAGTCAAGCAAGGTAACAGATAAGGAATTAAAATAAATTTGGCGATGGGAATTAAAAGAAGGACATTCGATCAAAATATGCTTAACAGTAACATTAGTATGACAAGTGGAACATACGGGTGCGCTTTCTCCAAAAATGAGGTGCTTATGTGTGAAACGTGTATGTCCTACACGGAGTCGAGTCAATTTGACATTGAACTCTCTTATAGGGAGGACTGGCCACAATCCAATGGAAGGTTTGATGGAATACAATTTATTATGGATATGCAGTTCCCAACTCCGCTGCCAAGTGGAAAAAATATATCTAATTACTGCTCTCTTTGCATCGCCATATGACAATTCTTTTGACAAAAGAGAAGTAGCCGTTTTTGCTACATAATCAGCTGCTTCATATATTCCCACATGACTTCGAAGAAAGCTAAAAAGTATGTTAAATCCCTTATTCCTGAGAGAAGGCAGAATGGTCAGTATTTCTAGGGCAAATGAATGCAACCGATTTTCATAATGGCACAGTGCTTCCAAGGCACTCATGCTATCTGTTTATATAATAAAATTGCGTTTATTAGCAGAGGAGTTTTCCCGATGCGCACAAAGAATCGCCAACAACTCAGCAGTAAATATAGAACAATAATTATGCAAACGATAGCCCACCGTCTTGGATGGAATAATAATGCCACAACCGACATAACCATCCGACTTCGAGCCATCTGTAAAAATTGGTGTGAAAGCTGAATATTGACAATGATGATATAAGAATAGCTGCTTGAAAACTACTGACGCTGTTGTGGATTTATTAAATCCAATGAAGGGATTCAAGAAGGAAACCTGTGGCACATCCCAAGGAGGGAAGAACGACAAATCGGCTGACTTAATAGAAACATCAGCAAGTTCCGACTCGTGCAGAAATTCTTTGACTCTCTCAATGAAAGGCAAAATGTGATAAATGCGAGCAGCATAGAGTCTGCGAAGACTAACAGGAAGTTTTACTTGACTTATGGGATGATTCGGAACAGACATTACGATGTACGAAAATCTCCTGAACATATTCGCAAGGCAGAATGTTGGACTGTATCCAATCGTCGTAAAACAGATGAACGAGCAGAACCATACACCATGCATCCATAATCCAGACAGGAAAGAATGACCGTCTCGTAGATACGGAGAAGAGAGGTTCTATCAGCCCCCCAAGAAGTTTTGGAGAGCCCTTTTAGGATATTCAAAGATTTTTCACATTTCTTCCGTAAATATAAAGTATGAGAGAGATAGGTGTGTTTTTGATCAAAAATAACTCCTAGGAAACGTATTTCAGGTACTGTTGGAATAGGGATATTGCAAACATGAACATTTGGATCTGAATGAATGCCCCGTTTTCTACAAAAGTGGAGACACCGACTCTTTTCAGGAGAAATAGTGTACCCATTATTTTCACTCCAATGTAGTAGCTTGTTAATTGCATTCTGCAGCTGTCTTTCTATTAAACGCATGTTACTACCTTCGCAGGTGATCTGCAAATCGTCAACATAGAGACTTCCATGAACAGAAGGTGACAAATTATTAAGAATCTGGCTAAAATGAACGGTAAAAAGCGTAACACTGAGGACGCTGTCCTGTGGCACGCCCTCAGATTGACTAAAATGTCGAGAATGAAAATTTCCCATGCGAACCCGAAAAATTCGACGAGATAAAAAGTTTTTTAAATAAATGAGCATGTTTCCTCTAAAACCGAGGTTAAAAAGCGTTGAAAGTATGCCATAGCGCCACGTTCGATTGTACGCCTTTTCGACGTCGAAGAAAACAGACACAAGGTGATTCCTCCAAACAAAGGCATTACGAATATGGATCTCCAAGAGGATCATATCAAAAGTTGATCGTCCTCTACGGAAACCACTCTGCATTGGGGGAACTAGACCTTGTTTATCCAATTCATACACAAGGCGGCAATTGACCATACACTCTAAGGTTTTGCACAAACAGCTAGTTAAGGCTATTGGCCTGTAGTTTAGAGAATCCGACGAAATTTTGTCTGGTTTTAAGATAGGAATCACAATTGCCTCGTACCATTGAGAAGGATACTTCTGCTCAGTCCAAATTCTGTTTAATAATTTCAACAGATTGGAAAGGGAAGTGGTATTCAGTTGACGAAGCATGCTGTATGTGATTCCATCAGGCCCGGGACAAAGCTGATTTTAATTCATACATCTTAAACTCGCAATTGTAAGGAAAGCTCTTATGAGTATTAAATTGCTAATGCCTTTGCTCCGCGCGACGGTTAGTCGCCATAAAATTAGAGCTATAAGAATTGGGTGAGGAAATTTCTTCAAATGCTTGTCCAAGAATATTGACAATATCTAATGGAGAAGTGTATTTGGTATTTCCTTTATTTAATATAGGAAAGTGAAAGTCCCGATACATTCCATTAGCAGCCTCCACTTTGTCCCACACTTGCTTAGTGGATGTAGCAGATGTAATAGAAGACACAAAATTTATCCAGGATTCTCTCTGGCTACGACGGCGAATGCGACGAGCAGTGGCTTTGGCACGTTTAAACGCAATAAGATTTTCAGTCGTTGGACATCTTCTAAAAGTGCTCCACAATTTCTTTTCCCTCCATCGACTGTCTCGACAAGCCTCATTCCACCATGGCCTACAAAATTTTCTTAGGCGTGGAGAACTCTTTGGAATCGTATTATTAGAAGCATTCATTATTGTGTCAATGACACATTGTACTGCTTCCGATATATCTGTAGTGTCGACCATGGTCTCAGTTATATCAGCAAGTTGTGAGAATAAATTCCAGTCTGCCCGTTGAAACAGAAAACGCGGAGGACAAGGAGTGGCACCGCTATTGTAAGCATGGGAGACTATTAAGGGAAATTGATCGCTATTGTACAAATCCTCTTCAACTGTCAAATTCAAAAAAGGTAGTATTTCAGGAGAACAGAGGGCTATATCGACACTATGTAAGGTACATGTGTGTGTGCATGAAAATGAGTTTTTTTCACCATTATTGAGCAGACAGAGACAGTTATTATTAATAAATTGTTCAATATGTCACCCACGAGTATTTGTATTTTCCAAACCCCACAAATGACTATGTCCATTAAAATCGCCAAGCATTGCAAAAGGTGACGGAAGTTGGTCAACCAGATTGTCAAGATCCTGTAGACTTACATTTTCATGTCGTGGCAAGTAAATACAACATATTGTAATGAGAGATTTAACGTTTACTTGAACAGCCACAGCTTGCAGGGAAGTGTGCAGTGGAAAGTGTGAGCTTGGATAAAAATTTGAAGTCAATATGCAGACTCCACCGGAAGTAGATGTGTCATCTTGACGAACACTATTATAGCCGCGTATTTTGAAAGAAATATTCGATTTCAAGAAATTTTTTGAATGGCGAAACTAATGGGATGAAATTTGTTAATGAGAGATTTAATGTCCACAATCTTAGAGCGAATGCAGTGACAATTCCATGAGAGAAATGTACCCATTAAGAAATTTGAGGTGAAAAGGAATTGGAGATGGAGACATTAGGGGTTGGAGAAATCTCGCATCTTAAGATCTTCATCCTCCTTCGAGGGATGCAAGTTAATCATTAGAACTTTTCGGAATACCATCGAACAAAGAAGGAAAATCTTTGTGTACTAGGCCCTTTTCCGCAATACCTAGTGCTCAAGACTGCTTTTTTGATTGTTTCTTAAGCGTCTTTGCCAAATCTTTGTGAGGAAAACCGAGCTTAAAAATTTTAAGCTTTAAAGATTTTTCTGCTTTAGAAGGCTTCTTGCGTTCAACTTTAACCTTTTCCGAGTTAATCGTATCAGAAATATCAGTATCAGTATCGGAAGGAAAATCCCTTATTTCATATTGCGTACTATGATTAACAAGGACTCTCTTCACTGCCGAAGCGTAAGTAGTACCAGATGTCGTTGTCCGAGCTTTGACAATTCGTCGCGCTTCAGAATAAGATATCTGTTCCTTGAATTTAACCTCAATGACATCTTTTTCAAACTTCCAGATAAGGCAAGACCGAAAATAAGAAGTGTGATTGCTCTTACAATTTACACCCTTTTCTGTTGCCTTACACTCAGTGTTATCGTGTCCGACTTCCGCACAGCGGCCGCAAGTAAGTTTCCAGCGGCAAGCAGTTTTCGGATGACCAAAACGCTGGCAATGAAAAAGACGTAGAGGTGTGGGGATATATGGCCTGACTGGGCAGTTAATATATTTTGCCTTAATAGAAACAGGAAGTTTTGGAAATCTGAAGGTCAGGATCAGATATTTCGTTGGCAGGAGTTGACCATCCCTTCGTATAAAGATGCGTCGCACATGTATAATTCCTTGTGGTTTTAATTCGTATGTGATTTCCTCTAAAGGAACGTTAAAAAGTTCTCCAAGAGTTATGACACCCTTAGAAGAATTTAGTTTTGTGAGGTTCAACTGTTACTTTTATTTCAGCTAAAGCTTTAATTTTCATTATTTGTTGCGCCTATTTCATGGAATTAACTTCTACTAGTAGATCTCCAGAGTGAATTTTCTTTATTGATGTGACATCTCCAACGGTAGCGGAAATAGCTTTTTGGACAAGAAAAGGTGAGACATTCTCGAAAGTTTCATTGTTTGTGGAAATACGTTTCACAAAAAAAAAAAAGAATCAAAATGTGTTGCTTGGTTTTGAACAGTGACATGCCCACTTAAGGGACGAAGTTTGCCTTTAGCACCCATGCAGCATGGAAAAAGGAATTCGGGATCCAACGGCACCGCCCTCCACGGAGCCCTACAAGGGAAAGCAATTGTTGTCTCTAGGATTTCCCAGCCTCAGTATCCACCTTGATGCTAGCTGGAACTTATACGCTAAGGGACACTTCCAGGAACGTCTACCACCCTTAACGCAAAATCCCAGAAGGTGACCCTTTCGCTTGATCCCCTTGAGCATACCAGTCAAATGACCAGGATAGCAGCCGCTTGATGCGCCGGGGACCGGAATGTACCATCCGTCTTATGGGTCACCACGCACGGCAAACACGTGGGGTTTTTAGTTGTTCATGAAAAGCAAGAAGCAAACAGAGCGGCTAAAGCTTCTCATGGAGAACTCTCTCGCTTGCCGTCGAGGGGTAGAAAAATAAAGTAAACAGCAGAAGGCGTAGAGGAAAATAAATTGAAAGGGAGTATAGATCCCTGGGTACCTCGGGATTGGAACACCTGTACTCACCTCAAGTAGGTGAGCCCCTGAGGGGTAGCACAGAGATAGATTAGAGTCAGGAAGAGAACAGACGCTACTTTTTATTCCGGTTCATGGAGTGGTTCATTTATTATTATTTAAAAAAACTCACTTTCGCGCCTAAAAGCGGAGGCCAAATCCCACTAAAAATGAGTAAGGCTCCGGGTTTTATCTTTTCTAACAGTAATAAAGTTAGTATTAGTAGGATTTTGGCAGATTATTTCAAATGATTCTGTTTATTTTCTTAATGTTTGATGTATTTAAAATTAAATGCTGTCAGTTAATAAATGAAGTACTTTTAAATGAAAAGAAAACAGAATAAAGGAAATGAAAAACAAAATTTAATCTTCATGGCGTTACCCCAACTGGCGTAGGAAAGTCAGACACGTGCGTTACACCAACTGGAGTTGAAAGTTCGCGCGTGATTGACAACTGCGTTTTCATTTAAATGAAAAGTTTAAAAATGATGTGTATACTGTTGTTGGTATCTCCATCTCGATCCATACATAAAATGGATTGGACCGGACTTGATGTGCTGTTTTGTTTTATTTTGGGCATATAATGTAAATAAATAGTTTTTACGTTAGTTGCGTGTTTTTGTTATTCAATTGTATTTATGTTATATATTTTTCGTATATGTTCCTACTTTTAAATGTATCTTTTTTAAGTTAGGTTTCATTTTTTCATTTTTCATTATTTAATAGTTTTTCGTACATATACATCAACATTTCCACGCGAACAGAGACACTGGTAATAGATACTATTTTTTATTTATTTTGCTTCGCGTTCCAGTCTTAACGTAAATAATTTTTTACTATTATTTAAAGAAAGATTGCTAGTTATTAAACTGTTAAATTATATTTGAAACTCAGTGTAAGTTTATTCGATGCTTTTTTTTTTCGTAAGTTTACATCTGTAACTTAATGAAACACGGATTTTGATTCTTAAAAAACTTTATGAGACATTAATAGCAACTAAACAATTTAATAGAAAAATTTATAAATTTACCATGATGTCATCTAGTTGTTCTTTCCATTTCTTCAGACTGCAGTTCTGATCAATGTTCACCAAAAAGAGCATTCTAAAACTCAAATTTTAAGCTTCTTCAATTACCAGTTAAACTTCGCATAACATCTGATGACAGTTCATAAACCAGTTAAATTTCGCATAATATCTGATTTTCCACTCAAGTCACAACTTTTTGGCATTTGAATCCGAATTCTTTCAATTAAAATCATGTGACTATTTTGCCCAAATTACCACAGCACTGAATAAACACTTCTTTTTTCCCTCTGAAAATATGTTAAATAGTTTGTCATCACGATTCGATTTTAATAAATTCAAAGTAATAATCTTTTTTTTTTTTGTACACATTTCTTCAGCTACGTTGGATCAAGTTTAAATTTACCGATGATATTTCAAATCGAAGAATATTAGTATTTAAAATGAGTAAGGTGATATTATTTTTATCGGTTTGATGCTCCCAAATTGAAGACGTAGGATCGACAAACCTGTTCAAAACAACCAAATGAAAACACAATTAAATCATCCACCAAGACGAGTTGAGCGATTGCATCATTCTCAATAAAAATAGTTTCGATGGCTTCACCAGTGTAGGTTATTCGGGATTCAAAACAATGAAATATCAAAAATCCATTTCGAATCCTGAGAGAGGATCTGGTTAGCGATGGATTCACAAGCCAATGTACGTTCCCATAAATGAGAAAGAACCGTGGAGATTGTGCGAATAGATTTTAATGAGATCCTAGAAGTGAAAAATTCATTTGGAGCTTTTCTATTCTACTTCATCTGACAGTTTCGCTTTTCTTAATATCAATATAAATAGAAATGAATGTTTGTCTGTATGTCTCTGATGCACTGCCGTACCGCTCATCCGATTCTAATAAAACTTTGAATACTTATTACTTGCACTTACGGGATGATTGTAGGCATAATACAGTCGTCCAATATATAAAGAATATTTTCGGATTTCTTTACCGCATCTTTTAAACACGGATTATTGACAAATGAACTCACCAAGAAGACGCAACAGATTCAGTAAAAATACTAAATTCAAGCTAAATGTTCATATTTCGGAGCTATTGTACATAAATGCAATGAAAGTCTTTCTCTGAGGTAATAGTGTTATGAGAGAGGGTGCGAGAAAGTTTTAGGGAAACCCTTCCTATAAGTTTGAAATTTTAAATAAATATCTAATAAAATGTAAGCATTTTTTGCAGTCACTTCCAAAAATTTGATAATACAAATAATTTTGTTCCATCCTAGTTTTCAAAAAATTATCTTTTAAACTATATTAAAGATTTCATGCTATAAATATATTTTCTACGTTTAATCCATTTTAAAAGGAAATATTTGAATCAGATTTTCTAAGAATAAACTTGAAAATTCTGACCGAATATGAAAGGAATCACGAGATACAAGAAACAGTTTCTTTCATCATCATTCTGAAAGAACAGCAAGTTTTACTCTTCTAAAAGAAAACAAAATCTAATACATAGAAATGAATATTTGTTTCTAGAATAGAATACTAAAAACAGAATAAATATTATTTATGCTTCTCCTTTATATATCCTTCCATTTGAATGAATGTATTCACTGCCGACAAGAAAATAAATATCATTAATAACGAAACAAGACAACTATTTCAAATTCCAAACGATACTTCCAAAATTATTTCTTCTGCGACAGCAACGCGCCGGGTACCAGCTGCTAACGAATAAAAGTTGAAAACTCCTTTCAAGATCCCGATGAATGAAGAAATCTTTTTTTTTTCAGAGAATCAAACTTTTTCATAATTACGTTGTTGTTGTTGTTACTTATGGAACTCCCACTCACAGTTATCCGTCATCGATTTAAGCCGAAATGAGCGTCGATTAGCAATAATTTGCACACTAGCAGGGGGGAATAAAATATTAACCTTATTAAATGTCCTTCACAAATACTTTTTACACACTTTTATTTAACCCTTTCACTGCCACTACCCTCGCCTGATGTCATGACCCTCTATCTCATGAGATGAGCCCTTCTTTGCTACCTTTTAACTGCAGTGGCGATGGTGTCATCCAATAACATGGATGGTTGGGTCCTAGCAAAGAACACAATCTAAGAGTTTACTCGTTGTTGGTAGTCAACGTGTTAACATGTTTTTTCACATGCCGCTTTGATGAAGTTACTAATAATTTTATGTCTCATTTTCTGGAGAGTTTTGAAATGATGCACACTTGTGTATTTTTGGATATATTTTAATATTTTTAATTTATAATAAATCGTATTCCTACACGAATCTATTTTAAACAAACTGTTAGGATAATTTTTAATACATTGTTAAAATAAAATAAAGCAATCAGTCTTAAAAGTGTGAGTTTAAATAACGCATCCTGGAATGCCATTATTTCCACGCTGAATTATTTCCTCCGGCCTGTGGTCCGATGAGCCTCAAATTCAGCGGGAATTTCAGTTGCGTAAAAGGATGAAATCGCCAAAAGTCGAGTCGTTCCGAAACACGTGACACAAATTGCAGATAATTCTGCTCGTCTGTCGCATTCATCTGTGCTGCCAACAGAAGTATAAATTAAAAAAAGTTTTTATTTCGCACTAATTTTTTACTTAACTGTTTTAATTATTCATGTTTGACTTTATATTATTTGAATTAAGTATCTTTGAAGAATGTTAAGAAGTTTTGTAAACATTTTTAATCCTCTAAGGTAATCGATGCATAAAACTAATGTATAAAAGCTTCCAGTGGTTTAAAAAATAAAGTCGATTTTAATTGGAAATAACATTCAGCCGAATCTGACATGTTCTACCATATTGTTGTATCTCAGAAATAATAATGAAAATGAAAAAACACGTGAGATTAATGTTATAAAAAGCTATGTATTCGAATAACAAGAATACATTCTGTGTTGAAAATACTGATAAAAGATAAAATATTATCCAGATAAAAATTAATGATCAGTGTTTCATTTTGAACATTCTAACTAGTATTATTAGGATACAAAGCTTCTTAAAATACTTATAAAGACTACGCCAGTAAAAAATTGCGTACTTTAAAAAATATTAGCAAAAATAATTTTCTAAGCTTTAGTATTGAATGAAAGGAATAAAACTAAATTCCAGTTCCTGTAATAACTGATGATAAAACCTACATTGGATTCTTAGTAATTGTGGTTTTTTGATACAGGAGAACCTACTTGTAATCTCCACACACACACCAATTCGTAGGTAATTTTGAAGTCTGAATGTCAGTGACTGTGTTAATTCGATTCTGACATTTCAACAAATGCATGTGCTGCCATCTGTTGTCATTTTAAAAGATTATAATATATATTTTCAGAATTTCATTAAAATGTGGTACATTATTAAATATTTTTTTTAATTTACCCTTTGAAACTTCTAAACAAAAGTCCTTTAAGTAATAAATTGCAAAAAGAGTCACAAAAATATCTGCCATTTTTTTAATTATTTTTTTATATTGACTTCTAATTTATTGCATGTGCTGCCATCTTCTAGGCAATTTTATTCAAAATTATATCAAATATTAATTATCTACAACATATTGATATTTTTATATGAAAATAAAAACTATAATGAGGTAAAAAATGTTGGATAAATTTTCAAACACATCAATATTTTAAGCATTGTTACTAATTAAGAATTAAAAATGAAACATTTGTTTATCATTCTACATGACGAATGTTCCTCAGTCAAAAACCGCGTGACCACTAATAGGAAATTAATTACATAGCATGTGATTTGTTATTCATGTGTTATGTAATTATTACCTGACTTGATATTTACATAAAATTCGATTCACTTAGTAAGAATAATGTGGCTCATATGTGATTTAAACTATTTCTTAAAATTTACTAACTCCCATAGTTAAATTCTTCTAAATTTTCTCTTTTGATAAATTATTTAAATTACAAAAAACAAAAATTATCAAACCATTGACTAAATTGACATTACTATAAAATTGCGTTTTCCAAATGAACTTTAAGAAGAAAATGTTTTGAACGTCCGTTTATAGCAACTTTTAAAAAGACGAATATATATATATATATATATATATAAATTCTGCCAATATTTTTTTAATAAGTTTGAATTGTAATATTAGAATATTTTGAAGCTACATTAAAATTTTCAATGACTAATTTGCTGTTTGTGAAGGAAGAGAATTTTATTCCTAAGATAGAAATTAGTGACTTAATATAGAATCATTTAATTGCAATTTCGTAAAAATTTAATTTATTAAAGGTCAATTTATAATTCTGAATGTGTAATTATTAAAAGTATCATTGAATATATTTTTGGATTTAAGCAATGAATGTCCAAATTTGTATATTATTAAGTTGAAACAGATTCGGTTCTATAACTATGCAGTGAATGATTATGGCATGAATTGATTTTCTATTAAGATATAGTATACAACTTCTGACAATCGATTTAATTATTATCATATACACATTTGCCATAATCTCATTTTTGAATTCTTGACCCGCTCCACTACTTGAAATGAATCCTTAATTAATAACTACTAATTAGTCACACAAAAATTCCAAACTCAGAGTTATTTTAACATTTCATATGTGTTTTTAAGTACCAAATGTCGGTAGCAAGGAATTACAAACTTTTCCGTAACCATAATATTATATATCCTTTATATGTGAAAATACAAATTTAACATTTATATACCAATTAGTTTGTAAAAGTTTTTTGGCTCCTATTCAAAACCTAAATGCACAGAAAACAAAATTATGCACATGAAGCTGAAGGGAGAATCAGAAAAGATATATTTCCGATTTGAGGTAAATTCTGAGAAATGATATTGACGAAACTAGGTAAACACATTGACACTTTCTCTATGAGGATTTCCGCAAGATATAAGAATTAGATTAGATTGATTTTCAAGATAATAATTAGATACCTTTTAATAGAGAATTTAAAGAAAAATTTGTAATCATTCTTGAAACAGAAAAAAATATTTAACAATTCGCAAAAAAAAATGTTGAGGTGATAACGAAATGACAAAACCTTTTAAGGATTCTGTCTGTGTGTGTGTGTGTGTGTGTGTGTGTGTGTGTGTGTGTGTGTGTGTGTGTGTGTGTGTGTGTGTGTGTGTGTGTGTGTGTGTGTGTGTGTGTGTGTGAAGATTTAAAATTATGGAAGCAGTTGGCAGGTTAGAAGGCATTTAAGAAACTTTTCAAGTTCGCTTTATCCCATCCCCGGAGATAGGCATGCATATTTACACACA
>JAPMOQ010040326.1:262195-291152 GCA_026543055.1 Argiope trifasciata
TGTGTGTGTGTGTGTGTGTGTGTGTGTGTGTGTGTGTGTGTGTAAAATTTTTGAAGTAAATGGCAGGTTCGAAGTCATTGAAGAAGGCTTTTCATTTTTAATTTCGCTTTATTCTTCCTCCGGAGGCAGGCAGCATATTTACAAGCAGTGCGGGCAAGCAGATTTGACGGAAAAGCGAAAAATTAATTTTCCCTCATGCTATATAACATACCTTGATAGGGAAAAGATTGCTTATACTGCCAATATATTACTAAGATTCTCACAGGGATTTCTGACACACGTTGATCACATGATAAGGGAAATACAGGGACCATTGTTTAAAAAAAGTATTTGCTAATTCCGCCACTTTTATCCATCACTTTTTACCGTGTGAATAACTGACTAGAGAACTTTACAAAGCATTTCTTGAATTCATAAAGTAGAGAAATGGAATCGAATGTAGAAATATTTTAGAATGAAGTTACTACTTGCTAAATTAAGATAAAGTTTTAGAAATTTATTAGAGGATTTCAATTCGATGTTATAATATCATTACATACATATATATATAAACTCTTATTTAATTTCTAAAGCTTTATCTTAATTTAGCCCATAGTAACTTCATTCTTAAGTATTCTCTTATTTCCTGATCCGATTCCTCTTTATTACTGAATTAAATAAAGAGCAGTTTTGTAAAATCGCTAAATCGGTTAAATTGTTGTCACGCCGAACTTGAAAGGTTAAAAACTGCTGACTTAACAATACTCTTAAAAATACTTTTTTTTTCCCTTGTCTGTTTCGGCGTGTCGGTCAGAAATCGCTTTCAAAATCTTAACACATTAAAGGCGAGGGATCTTAACGAAAGTATCCTTGGTAACGCGGATCAAATCGTAGTACTACGACTCCCGACTTTAATGGGTTAATAGTGTATAAGCTATGTGACAGAATATTTTGCCTATCAAAATATGGTATACAAGACGAGTGATAATTAATTTCGTGCCTCTTCCAAACTTCTGTTTATACCGAGCTGTGTGGTGGAAGCGTCTTGTTCACGCCTTTTTTGTAAATATACCTTTCAGGGATGAATTAAAACAAACTTAAAAATGCAAAGTCACTCCTCTATCTTCGAACTAACATCTGCTTCCAAAATTTTAAATATATATATATAAATGAAAGAAATATTCAATCAGTGCACATACAATAAACATTTAATTTCAATGAGGTTTGTTTGTTCGGGTTTTTATGGCACAACAGTTGACCACACTGCGCCAAACAGTGGGTAAAATGATATCACTTTAAAAGAATCACCGAAGGGAATATGAGGAGAAGCTAAAACGTAATCAAGATTCAAATGAACGGATAAAGCTTTATGGACTTTCAAAAATCAAAGAGTTGGACATGAGGCGTCTTATCCAGCAGAAAAGAGAATGAAGGGCAAGACTTTCGAAAAAATAGTAAACATTGAAATTTGGGCATTCTCACAAATATGCTGCACAGACATCTGACAATGACGTAACGAACACAGGGGTTGTTGTTCACCCAATATATGAATATAGGTGAATCTAGTGTGTCCAATTCGTAAGCGTTGTCACTACGGTATCTGCTTTTCTGTTCGCCAATGAGGTTGCACATGGGATTTGATCATATGAAGTTTGTTATTTATCTCCAGGTTCCATTGTCTCTGCAGTTTAAAATAAAGAAACATTTTAATGTGTCGTTCAATGGGATATTGGTAGCAATTGAATGAGTCGCCGATTTGGCAGCCTTGTCTGCCTCTTCGTTGCCTAAAATTCCAACATGGGATATATTTACGAGATATTTTTATTTATTTAGGTATTTTTAGTTTTAAATATTTTTACAGTGAAGGAAATTTAGTAAAAAAACTTCTTTAGATCATTCGTTTAAAATCGATCAATTTAAAAACAGATTCCATGCAAATTGTGAAGGACAGACTCCGTTATAAAAGTAATGAAAGATGAGAGGGTTATGGTTTAAAGTGTATTTCGAAAGATATGTAAGTTTCCTTTCTGAAAAAATTGATTCGATTGCTATTGATATTTCTTCGAATAATAAAAATATAAAAATTTGGTATCATTTTGTCTTTGTTCTTTATTTCATATAATATATTCTTTATCAGTTTAACAAAATGGGGATGTTCGACTAAATTCGAGTTTTTTGTTTGTTCGTTTTTTTTCATTAGAAAAGAAAATTACATGAATTATAATTTTTCACCAGAGTTTAGAATTTCGATAGCTTATTTAAAACACCTTGAATGATTATCCTGTACTAGAAATTATCAGATATTTAAAATAGAAATATCATTCGCATTATCATAAGTTTTATTCAAAAATAGTTGGAATACTTCTTGTTGTATACAACCCCCCCCCCCGCCACCACTGAACTTAGAAGTATCGATACGATTTGTTTGTGGTCGACTGCTGGTAGTTGGAATAATGTTTCCTCCACATTATAGGAACAAAGGGGAATAAATTCCAAAATTTTTAGATCTTTTGATGCCAGGTATTCCAACTACTTGGCATCAAAAGCTCTAAAAATTTGGAATTTATTCCCCTTTGTTCCTATAATGTGGAGGACACATTATTTGATAATCGAAATACACATTTTTTTAAATAAATAAAATTTATTAGATTCTCACTTTTAGCTACATAATGTACAATGTACGAAATAAATAATAAAAACAAAGGAATGGACACACATTTTGATTACTAAAACATCTTTCAATACAAGCTTTAAAAAGAATTAAAATCCCGAAGGAATTATTTACAGAGCGAGACCAGCCTCGTAGTGTTATTTTTACGTATACTGATTGACTAAAAAAAGCAAACAGTAACTTTGCTTACAAAAAAAAATAAATTAATAGTTTAAACAAATAGATATAGTTTTAAAACATCTTTATATACATACGAACATTAACACAAACAGCAACAGTTGAAATTTGATATCAAAATTATTCGTAAATGATACAGCAGGTTTCAAAGCAGCTAAAAAATACCGTTAGACTTTTTAAAATATCTTTTTAAAAAAAATTCAGAATCTTCAGTTTAAATTCCAATTGAACGGCTGTTCATTTGGAATTTAAACTGAAGCCTCTAAACTTTTTATATTATTATTATTCTCCGCTGCTGTATATCTTCATTTTGAGCACCAAATAATGAGTAAAATTTCTTGATTAAATAAGCCGCATTTGAATTTTTGATGCAATTTAAGGCTCTCTTTAGAGAAGATTTATTTTTTGGACTTTGTAATTTTGGATCAAAGACATTTGAGAATGTAGATCAGAGATCATATATTTTTGGACTTTGTAATCTTGGATTTAAGTCATTTGAGGATGTAGATCAGACATCATTTGTAAAGAGTTAGAAATTAGACATAGTTTGTTAGTTCGCTGGAAATAGGCAGCTACATCGAGATGAAATAAATTATAGTCGCATAAAAGAGTCTAGTGAAGTTTGTCCACTTTGTGGGCGCTACAAAACTGATCTCATTATTGCTAAATATAAAATTTGAACTTACGATATAATACCTGAAAAAGTAATGCTATCTGAATTTTGAGAAGAAAAAAAATATCGAATTATGGCCTTCGGTTTCTGAGTGACAGCTTAATAAAAAAAGTTAGAAAGTTCATTGTGCAGCGATTCGATCAGAATTTAAGTTTTATCTTTTAAAAAATTAGGTTTCCATGGCAAAATATATTAAGGTTGGTGTTCTAAAGGGAGAATATTTTAACAAATTGTTAAAAGAGCCAGAAAAACTTTTATAAATAATAAATAATGATAAATTTTTAATTCCAAAGGTGGTTACATGCATCTAAAGCAAGATCTCAATGTTGAACCCTTATACCTATGGGAGAATATTTAACTTATTTAAAAAAGAAAATAATTCTCCTTAAATCATGCAACTGATTTTCTTTGAATCGGGTTTCGAACCAGCGATGCACCCATTCTTCAGCTGCAGCTTCGCTTTCCACTTTATTTCTTGATCGCACCATGGAAAATGTTTTTACAATTTAAAGAAAACATATTTTGGTATCAGAAATTTGGAGAAATATATTTTGCAAACAAAACACTGGATATTTTCAAGTAAAATAAAAGTCACATTAACTCTAAAATATCTGTGTGTTTTTTTTTTTAATTTTGACAAAAGCAAAAATTTTTTTAAGTAATTTTCTTTGGAAACCTTACATATTTAAAAGCAAAAGCAGTTTTATGTTTGTTTGTTTAAGCAATATTGATATTAATATCAAAGCATTTCTTTAAAAAATTAATAAAAAACATTACATAATGAATGCTAAAAACCGAAGCAGTTTCAATATATTGTTTTCTCAAACAAAAATACGCCAAAATCTAATTTCTTTTTGCATACTTCTTCGGTTTAATTACTTGAGTAAAAAATATTTAAGTCAGTCATTAAAATTTTAAACCCAAACTATGTCAACATCTTTGCATTTTCTTCGGGAATAAAAGTAAAAATAGTGATAAATAGAAATCAAAACAATTTCAGTTCATCTGCATTCTTTTCTTAAGCAAGAACTGAAAATAGTTGCTTCAACAATTAATGATAAAAATTTAAGTAACTTGAAATCATTGTTGAGTAACTTCTACAGCTAAAGTTTAAAATGTTGTTTAAAAACTCTAATTTCAATTTATTGTTTAATATTTTTATCTTCTTTCCAGCTGAATTTCACAGCACTTGAATTCTCATCGCAGACAAACTGTTTCGCTTCTTTAACAAGCTCGTTTCGGCTTATCTTGTAAGCGAGTCTTAATTAATAACTTTATAGGAACCATGTTTCATAACAGAATCACCAATGAGTTGTTTCCAAAACACTTCAAATTTTAAAAAATAGGTCTTCACAAAAAAATGCAGTCATTTCTTATCAAAATATGGAACATTTATACCACTGTGTAACGCAATAGCATCATTTTAGTCCAAATCAGAGCTTTTAAACTGCAGAAAATATTTTTTTTCCTATGTCCACACATTTGTAAGCAGGTCAAAATAATATTGCCATTTCGCAGACAAGAAACTTTCATCACATCCTGTCAGAGAACAAGACGCCAAATCATTTCATTGATGCCTATATTTAATGATAAAGTCCTTCACTCATAAGAGCTATCACTTCGATTTGGCGAATTTTTTCAAAAGGGAAATGTAAAAATACCTATCTAACTTTGAAAGTCGAGATTAAATAGTAGTTACATCGTTATTACAAATAACATTATTTGCTTCATGATTTTTTTAAAAATGGTGTTCGCATCGCCATTGAGTTCAAAGGTTATCATTCACTGGACGTTCTCATAGTGGCATCATAGAAACAGCAAGATTGTTTTGAAATTACTTTTTGTTGACTAGTGCTGACAAATCGATGTGTGTTTTTTCAATCTTTTTCCGATGGTATAATAATAACAAAAAAAGATCTGATCTGAAGTGCACCAATGAAGAAGTGTAGCCGAGAAAATCATGTTGAGATTTCCATCTCATCGATATCATCACTGGAGTTCCTTTTACTGAAAGATCTCTCATCAATCACACATGTGATGTATGTGCTGAATATCGCACGTCTTGCAGCTCACTTGGCAACAGTAGGTGAACTTGCATGAGCATCTTTCAGTGCGAGTTTCAGTCTTCATCTGAACTCTGTACCCACAGACTCGGCACAGGTTCCTGCAGCTCTGCCTCTCGGCTTTCGTGACGTTCTTGCCGACCATCCTGGAACACATTCGGCCCCTCGTCCCGGGCACCCCTAGAGAGGCGTTGGCGACGCAGTAATTGGGGGAGTGCTCCAGGTAGGCCAACTGCTGTTTGGGTATCTTCAGTCTCTCGTGAGCTTGCTGGTGTGGGATTCGGTTGTCCATCCTGCGCTTCTGGACCTTCAGCGGCAAGTTGAAGCCGTTGATATTCGTCGAGAACAGCTGCGCCTTGAGGTAAGCGTCTTTCAGGATATCCCCAACTTCGCGAACGCCGCGAGTTCTCATCCAGCAGGTCTGTATCTCGCAGCTGCCTGACACGCCGTGGCATTTGCACGTCTTTGTCATGGATCTCTTCACGGCCTGAAATATTCAACCAAAACAAAATTTAATAAAAATATTGCTCTATGAATAAATCCGATTGCTACTGTTTCTATTAAGATAGTAAGTTTTGAATTATTTGAATTTCTACATCCTTTTTTTTTTTCAATAGCAATTATGAATTAATTTTTTTTAGATATTCTACTTGATTTGATGACGATGATGTCGTGTCCGTGTTTCCACGGAAAGAGGGGTGCAGTAGCTTCTGAGGGTAAAGACCCTGAGCACCCAGAGGACAGAAGTCTGACTTCTAGCTCAGATGGACATTCGCTTGCACAACCCCTTTTTACAGGTGAGGGGGGGGGTCATTCATACATCTCACAGATAGAACACAAAACAACCATGCCCAAACCGGGACTCGAATCCGGGACGCCCAGATCACGGGGAAGACATGCTACCCCTATGTCAGGACGCCGGCTTCTACTTGATTTAATGCAATTCAAAAGTATTGTTATATTCGTGCATAAAAATAATTAAACGAACTAACATTATTCTTCAAAAGCAAACCAAAAATACCTGTTTTATAAGTTACATTAAACAATGCAACCTGTGGTGCAGCCATCCAAAGCATTGTTATGGATCAAATGCTAAATTATTCAAAGAAGTTTCAATAATCTGAATATATGAAGGGAATTATTATTACAATGCTCAGGACCCGACTTAGCCTGATTGGGGCCCTACCCCCACCCCCTGCTTCACTGCTTTAATAATGAGCTGGGTGAGTAGTGAGAAAATTCAGCAAAATGTAAGTACTTTTAAGCACTTAGCAAAAAATTAAGCACCTTTTTTACATGTACGCATATGTAAACCTGCGTATTTTCGAATCCTAAGTTTTTTCTATTTTATTATAATGCATAATTTTTAATCAATTCTTAAAATTGAATTTTAAATGAGCTTTTTTTTAAATTTTAATACACAGACAAGTATTTTTATACAATGTAACACCAAAATGGTTTTGAAGTGGACACAAAAAGCAGATGAAGACTAAAACCGTCTTTATATTTTATCTTATAGTTTTATTATAAATCCTCAGAATTTCTAAATACAAATATAATACTCACCAGTCTTCCCACTCTGTAATTGTGCAGGTTGATGAGAGCTTTCAAGTCCCTCCCGTTTTCTTTATTGTCCAGATACAGCTTAGCCATTTTGTTTCCCATCTTCACGTGGTCGCTGCAACCACCCCAGTGCCAGCCTTTGTAATCTGAAACGCGGAACTAGTTTAGCACAGCTGCAATAGTTGGTTACCTTGATCAATGAACCATTTATCATCAACTGTTGATGTTGATCATAAATGGTTCATGACATGATCAACATCAACAATACTTCTAACTCCAGTTCAGAAAAAGAAATATTAGAGGGAAAGCAAAATTTAAGAGATTTAAAGCATCATTTCTACTCAATAAAATCCTTCATTTAAACATACTTCAAATTATACATTTTATTATTATTTTTTTTATTGAAGCATTTGTAAAATCCGCGTGCACCACAAAGTAACACACGGGACTTACAGAAGTAAGTATTCAGCACATAGCAAAAAAAAATTTAACAGTTATGAAGGATTAATATAAGAATAAAATAAGAAAATTTAAGGAAATTTAACAGGTGTCTATAATAAATTTATAAAACTTTTCAAGAGCACTTCTGATGGAAACGAGTGGATGAAAATCTGGAGGCCACTTAATATGAATGGCTTGGAGAGCCAGTCTTTGGTTTTGTCTTGTTCCAGCAAACTTGGAACATAGAGGAAGCACATGTTCAACATTTTCCTTGCCACCCATGTTATAATCACAAGTAGATGGAGACAAGTTCAATTTATATACATAGCTTTTTAAATTTCCGTGACCAGTGAGAAATGGGGTTATTCTACAATTTGTATGATAATGATGGCATGACAATCGCTTATTAATGGATGGGAAAATTTTCTTCGTTAAGCTCCCTTTATTTGAAATTATACATGGATGTTTTATTTATATGCTTCCGCATTTCTTCCATGTGTCATAAAACGTTTACCATGTTATTTCGATTCATTCTTTTCTATAGTTTCATAAAGCTTTCCACTCTAAAAATGAGCCAACAACCAAGGAATTACATTTCGAATTGCTACAATCAATAAATGAACTTCTGGAGATATTAAAAAGCTTAGAAATTTTACAAGCTTTCCATTCCTATTCAACATATTCGGTGAACTATTTTTGAAGCTTTATTATTTATTGTCATGTGAGAACATGTTCCTGTTTTCGTTGGAAGATTTTGAATAATTGAAGACAACAAATAATTGAAGCTCGAAATCGCGTAGACAATGAATAAAGCCTAAATGGCAGTATCCATCAACATTTTTTTAATCACATGTATTGTTTTTTACCTGCTTTTACCAGCATTGCATTATTGTTACGTACGCTTCTTCGACAGCAGATGCGTGTTTAAAAGGTTGACGCAGAATTAATGTTTCACAACTGTTATTTTCATGGAATCAAATTCTCCAGGAAATGAAACTATTTAATATTTATTATATGTTCAAAAAAATTGCACGCTCATTTAATACCAGTTTTAATAAAAGTATTTTCTTTTTCACCCACTGGGAACATACCACTTCATTCATTCTTAAGGGGTAAAAAGTGAAAGATTCGACTTCTGTTCTATGATTAATCCATTTTGTAAATGTTTTATGATCTCAATTTAGATCACAAAAAACATTGTTTTCATAAAAAGGCTACATAAATTCATATGTTTAACAATTATTAGTAAACAATTTATCATTTAGAAATAGTATTTACAGACAGACAGATAGATAGATAGCGATTTTATTCATTCATTAAATTTAATGAATTCTTAATATTTTAATTTAGAGTTATAGCAGTAATAAAAATTGAAGTAGGCAGTAGCTCAATCGTTAAAGGATAATGATATCTGTATTTTTCAAGTAAAGATGAAAAATTCGAATTTAATTCTTGCGAAATACAGCGTTTTAGATACTGAATAATTTTTTTAAAATAATTTTTAATAAAAAGTAACTCAAATTTTCTTTGCTGCTCTAAGTAGAAATTGATTTTAAAAAAGTTATTTCACTCTTCTTACATCTGGAATTTCTAAATTGGTTTGTTTACATTTCAATAAGAAATGAGAATGATTTTTGTGCCTATGTACGCTAGCCTGTTACATAAATGGACAATTTCGTTGTCGGCTCTTTATTGCAACTTACCGAACCCACCCTTTTTGGATTCGTCGCATCCGCAGGACTTGAAGTGTCCCAGGCTGCAGTTCTTGGTGACGGTGATGACGATGGACGAGCTGATCATGGCGTGCAGAAAGGCCATCTCTTTCGTGGCTGAAAAGAAAAGGTAATGGCTGCTGAAAGATTTTGTGAAAATATCAACTAAATCTTTAGAAAAAATAATTTAATTTCAAACCTAATCATTGAAGAAGTAAATACATTAACTTTCATACAAGCTAGCAGTCATATGTGATGCTAAAGGCCTTATCACACGGCAAGATATCTTCGTCACTTTCCATCAGCAAACGACAAGGAAAGTGACATCACTTCAAAGTTTGACATGATTGGTTGAATTTCGTTTGCGGACAATATTTCCGATAACATTTTCGAACTGGTTCGATGAAGTTATCGATTATGAAACTTGCCTGACCGGTTTTTGAGGGTAGAAACGGAAAAGTGCTAGCGAAATTTCACCGTGTGATAGGGCCTTAAGAAAGCTAAAATTGCACCGCGTCTTCTGTAGCTTAAATGTAGGCTCTTAACTCAAAGCCTTAAAATATTTTAATAGCAAAGTTTCCCATGTGTGACTTTGATAATACAAATAATATCAATAATCAAAAAATTTACTATTTGGTTTGTTATTTCTGATAAAAGAATCATATGAGTTCATTTTTTTTAAATATTTTAAAGTGAAGCATTAAAATAAGAAAATATTCTATATATTTGAGCTGTATAATTATCAACATCTCAATGGCAAAAAATCTAACATAAAAGGATCGTGAAATACTATTAATCCTTTAGTTTAGTTACATTAACGCCCAGTTTTGAAGAAACACTAGGGCTATTTTGGGACGGACCTCGTTATTTTAAACCGCTGTCAGAGGACGCCACCTGAGCTGGTACTCCCCTCTCCACACCACACCAGCGGGAGGACATTTGGCCCAGACGGATTTAACGTGCACCAAACCCGCTTACATGGCGGTTCTTCGGTAGAATCGGGTCTCGAACCTGCAACCCTCCAGTTCCAAAGCTAAGACCTTACCACCAAACCGATTTTTCGGTGCCATTTATTTATATTTTATTAGTGACGTTAGAGAGTATAAGAGTGATTCTTTTACGACCCTTACACTTGCTTCTCAGCGAAAGATTGAACTAACTACTGCTATGAAAACGTTCCTTGATGCATTCTGAAACTTCGTTATACCGATTTTTCAGGTGCGATTGATTCATATTTTATTGGGACGTAAGACAACATAAGAGTGATTCATTCAGGACCATTGCACTTACTAATCAGCGAAAAATTGAACCAAGTGTTGCTATAAAAACGAACGTTCTTTTGTGCATTCTGTAATTTCGGTATACTCATTTTTTGTCGTGATTTATTTATATTTTATTGGAGACATTAAACAGTATAAGTGGGATTCTTTCACCACCGCTACACTTGCAACTCAGCGAAAGATTGAGCAAATTGCTGCTATAGAAGTATTCTTTGGTGCATTCTGAAATTTTGGTGCGATTTATTTATATTTTATTGGTGACGTTAGACATTAAAAGAGGGAGTCTTAACATGACCGTGGTCCTTGAAATGTTTTCATTATTAGCACTGATGATGCAAGATGCTTTGCTCAGAAAAGCAATTCACAAAATATTTTTCCTCGTCCAAACTTCTCACTTCTTCAAGTGTGTCACCCCAGAAACAGACGATTACACGTGTTTGCACCGTCGTTTCTCTTCGAGGGCCTCTTTGTACGTGGTGCTGCCAGTACAACAGTGCTAATTCGCACAATGGACTTAATGACGACTTTCTAGCAAGGGTGGAAAACTGGAGTTAAAATAGGTCAAGAAAGGTATGAAGGGCACTCGAAAGCCTTTTGTCACCTGAACTTTAAAATGTTTTCACCGCCATTAAAAGCGTGTTATTCCGCCGATAGCTCCCTCCACCCAAACCCATTGTGATAAGACTCTGGCATAATGTGTTTACTGGAAAATCATTTAGAACCGCAATAGAAAAAAAAAGCCTAGAAAAATGCTGTATGCTTGCTCCTTTTATTATACATTCAGTGCCAGAAATGAAGCTAATAATTTCATATTTAAATAATGATATCGATAACAACACTTATGCCTTAACTTAGAAAATAATCCCAATGATATTTATGCCTAAATGCAAATCGTAACTTTTTTTTTTTCAGAAAATTAAGAATTCCACACATCGAAAATGAAATTGCTGATCAAAGGTCGGATTTTTTTTTAATGATCCATTTTAACTTTTTTTTTGTAGGAAAGATTCCAAAACGAAAAGTAAGCTTTTGTTTATTGCGAATTTATCGACATGGCAGGTTTTTTCTCTTTCATTATAAAATTGCTTATTCTTAATTCACTGAAACACTAAGAAGAGACTTGATTCATGAGTCAATCTGACTGCAGTTTATTTTAACACAAAATTTCGTATTGATAAGGCTAGTTCATGTGGTAAAATAAGCTTTTAGGAGTGGTACAAAGAAAATTTTACATCATGTCACTAAATATAGTGACCAAGAAGCAGAAAATATCCCTGAAAAAATTAATAAAATATTTAAAAAAAGAAACTTTTTAATATCAAAAAAGATTTTTATTATTTTGCAAAATTTACCAAATTAAGTAAAGAATTGTTTGTTTGTTTTTCATAATTTAATACCTATGCCACTGTAATGTTTATGTCTTCTAAACAGCGAGTCTTCATTGTTAAATGTAAACATCTCCTCTTTGCATCTTTGAGGGTGCGTAGTGAGAACGTGCTGAAAAAATTAAATACTCTTAAGCATCATAGCCAAAAAAATTAAGTACATTTGCACATGTAAGCATACGTAACCCTGCGTATTTTCGAATCAAAGATTGTTTTCTGTTTTATTGTAATACATCATTTTTATGGAATTTGTTAAAACTAAATTTAAATGTTCATTTTTTAAAATTTTAATATTTACTTTTGTATTTTCATAATATTTGCTCAATGCCTTCTATTGTAAAAAAAATGATGTATTTTTTTTTGTTTTAACAAAAACAGGAAAGGATCATAAAAAATGAAAAAGAAATACCATTACCAAAGATTTAAGTCAACTTTGATAAGAAGAGAACACTGTATGTAAAATAAGTTCAAACGTTTTTCGAGTTGCAACAAGCTCGGTATATTTCGCTTTCTCAGAGTATCCATTCCAATATTTCAATTCGGTGGCCAACGTTGCAAAAACGATCGAAAAAAAAATTCATTAACCCTTATCACAACATGGATTAAAACTTTTGTATCACTTTACCAAATTCTGCTCTTTCGTCGGTTTTCTTTTTGATATATCCAGTAAACAAATTTTTATGACTATTATTGATTTAGCATGTTCATCAAATGCGGAAACAAAAGATAATATTTTATGCTCAAACAAAAAAGAATATATTCTTGGCACTTTTCGAGAAAAATAAGTACGTTTAATTACCTTTCTTCCAAAATTAAGCACTTATTCGGACCTTTATTCCAAAATGAAGCACTTTTAAGGACATTTCTTCCAAAATTAAGCAGTTTTAAGGTGCTTAAAAGTGGTTTTCAAATTTAAGCATTTTTTAAGGACTTCCCATGATGTTCTGTGTCCTGATCTTCCCTTTCACCTTTATTTTGTCGATTTAAACCCATCCTAAAGCATGCACAAAAGCTCGGAAGGTTTTACAATCCGTTGTCTAACAGGAGCTGTCTATGGTTATTCAAAATAATGTCTTAATATTTGAATCTCATAATCAATAACAGCTGCTTCAGGCATCTATTGCTCGTTGCAGAAAGATGCATAGAATATTAATTATCTTTTGCATATCATTAATTATCTATTGCATATTTTGATATTTGAATCGCATAAACAGTAACAGCCGTTTCAAGCACTTATTTGCTAATTGCAGAAGGATACATAAAATATTAATTATCTATTGCATAACATTGCCGGCGTCCTGACGTAGGGGTAGCGCGTCTTCCCCTTAATTTGGGCGTCCCGGGTTTGAGTCCCAGTTCGGGCATGGTTGTTCTGTGTTTTACCTGTGAGCTGTATGAATGAGCCCCCTGTAAAAAGGGGCTGTGCAAGCGAATGTGTGTGTGTCGCCTTCATTTGAGTTAGAAGTGAGACTTCTTCCCTCTGGGTGCTCAGAGTCTTTACCCTCAGAAGCTACTGCACCCCCTTTCCGTGCAAACACGGACACGACTTCATCATCATTGCATAATGTTAATTATCAATTACATATTATAAATTATCCACATTATCTATTGTTTGGAAATGAGAAATCGTACCTGGCTGCTTGTTCGATTTGGAGAACATATTGAAGCTGGACCTGGGACATCCCCAGCGGTCCCACTGGAACTGGTGCCTGCACTCCTCCATGCCTCGCTCGACGCCGATCAGCACGCTCTCGGTGAAGACGTCGTTGACCTGCAAGAGAAACACTCCGTCATACATAATCCTACCTCATCAACATTCGCATGTGCAAGCCTATGTGCCAACATATATTCACTTTTATCAGGGTGCGTAATGAGAAACTACTGCAAAAACTAAATACATTTAAGCACCTTAATCCCAAAAATGAAGCAACTTTTGTATTAGCGCGCGTACATAAGCCGCTTAATTTATGAGTATAGTAATTTTTTTTTCTGTTTTATAATAATGCATAGTTTTTAGAGAAAAAAAAATTCGTAAAACTAAATTTTAAATGTTTATTCTTTAAATTTTAATATATATATTAGTATAACGCAAGCAAAAATTATGTGCTTTTAAGCACCTTCATCCCTAAAATTAAGCAACTTTTGTATAAATGTGCGTTCAAAAAGTATTAATGGTTTTTTTAGATGTGTTGTCAATTATAAACACTATAAATACAAAAAATATATATATTTTTATTTGAAAATATAATACATTTTGAAATATTGGAAAATTAGTAGTAAATTTAAATGAAATTGAACCGAAACGGCTAACACTGTACACAAAACGGTATGCAGATGGTGAATGGAATGAGCCAAAGTCCAAGAAACATTTTGAGATGAAAAGAAATGATGGGTACAAATAGACATATATATGGAACTTTTTCCATGAATTCACATAACTTAATATTTCTAAAAACATCCATAAATGTAAAAGCATTTGGCCAACAATAAAACTGTTGATTCATTTCATTGCCCATATGATTTAAAACACAAGCTGACATTTTTTATGTAAATAACCTCTATTCGTTTTTGAGATATCATGTGAACGGTGGAGAATTTTTGTGAAAATGAAAGTTTTGAAAAAATTGAAAGACACAATTTAGCTGAAAAATAGGTGACCCTAGATGATGGGTCATGTCTTCCTTTTCCCAGAAAAGAGAAACTGTTTTGGAAAGAGGAAAGTACGAACTATAAGAAACAAAAATTTTAAAATAATCGTCAATGGGGTCTGATAACCAGTGTTTGTAGCGCAGTCGAAAACCTTAAGCCAGTAGGTAGCAAAATCTATTCTTTTTAAACTTTTTATAGATAATTATTATTTTTATTATTTCTGAAAATAATTTCTGTGGGCTATAGAATGACAACGCTCGGACCCATTACTTGCTGAAGCAACCCATTTTTCAGAGCATCTGTCTTACTGTCTCTTATAGAGTGGTTGTTCACACATGCACACTTTTCTTTGAGAACTCTGCAAAATTAATGTGTTAGCAACACGATATTTATGCTTCAGATAAAACGCACAACTACGTATCATTAAGTGACTTGATTCTATTCAATGTTATTGGATTGGTGCATAATTAGCAAGCGTCCTTGAATAGTGTTAATTATGATAAAAGAAACATGAAAACCCAACAGTAACAATTTTAAAGGATTCATCCTGTGGGTAATAAAATAAAAAAGTCGGCAATGTGGTCGATTACCAGGGTTTTTAACACAATCGGATGCCTTAAAAAACACTTTTGCAGATACATCATTATAAAATTTTACAGAAAAATCCTAAAAAAATTCCCATCAAAAATTTCCGATTCCCATTTCCAAATTGAGTCACCACAAGCCGTCTCGCCCATTGAAACAATCCATCATTCTCTTTCGGAACCCAAAACGCGCCACTACCAACCACCACAGCAGATCGCCATCATTAGAAGTGTTTGATTGAATTAAGACATCACATTTCGGAAACGCCGACAGAGGAAAATCATTTGAAAAACATAACGCTTCGCATTGACGCAATTACCGGGGAGGAGACCAACTCCCCTCCCCAGCAAACCGAAAGGGGAGGAGGAGAATCCCCACCGGAAAGTACATAAATATACAGTGCGAGTGTCCAATAGACGAGACGTTGCTATCACGGGAAACCTTTTTTTTAATTAACTATGTACCAGGAAAAAAACAGGATGCAGGGGCTTATAAAGACCTCCAACGTCGAGGCAGCAACAGGTTTGGGGAGAACAGATCTCAAGGAGCTAGCTAAGACAGACAGACGTAGAAAATAAAAGCCTAGCTAAGGAAATTAGGGACCTCACGTGTGTTATTCATTATGGGACAGCACTATTGGCGTTTATGGAATCAAATTATCTCTATTAGCGGCAGAAGAAACCCGTGGATCTTCTTTCTTCCTTTTCTTCTTTTTTTAATTTTTGTGGTTCTTCCACCGATGGCGGTCTCTTCAAGGTGTGGGGAAAAGGTGTCGGACATATTCTAAAAGGTTGTATTTTGGGGTTGGCGTTCTTTTATTTCTTCGTCTTCCCACCTCTTCAAAACTCGCGGTTTTTTCTTCTTTTTTCTTTTTGACGAGGATGAATTAGGAAGCTGGTGTAGCTCGAATTCGATTCGAATATTCATTCACACGCTCTTCTTCTACTTGCCTTATTCATAATCTTCTATAAGAAGGAAATGTATTCTCTTCTTCTAAGAACGAAAATGAGATTTTCAATCTACCAGTGGGAATGGGTTGCGCTAAAAACTAAAATTTCTATTTGAAAGAAGAAAAAAAGAAATAAAAGAAATTGTGCTGCAGCCTGGCACCTCTTTACGCAAAAAAATTGCTGTGGAGAAAATTTAATTTGAAATCGTAATGTTCTATTAGATGGCAAACAGATTTGATTTTTGTGTTGGGAAAGCTTCAGGAATAGCTCTAATATCAAAACGTCTTTCATCATCATCAGAAGGATGTTTTTCATTTACTTGTAAAATGATAAGATCCGCAGGTTTCTTTTGCATTTAAGAATGTTCATACGCTAAACTACTTTGAAAATTTAATTGCGATTTCGTCATAAAATGGCGAAATTTAATAGGGAAGATATGAGTTTTAGATATAAAATAAGTAAGTGCCGATTGCTGTATATTGTATCAAATTCACAAAACAACTATTTCAGTAAAAATATTTCAAAAAAATTTCTCATATTTCATGAGGAGTGTATTCAACGATGCTGGGCATGCAATTTCGATCTATGTTAGATTCAGTAAGAAAATGCATTAGTGTATTCTTGCTTACTTTTAAGTAATCAAACATTTTGAGTGAAAAAGGAGAAATTAGTTGTATGAGCGTAAAATATTAATAAAATAAAGAATAACGTAAAATATTCAATGAGAAACGTTGTGAATATAAAAGAAACGCTTATTAACACATTAAAGGCGGGAGTCGTAGAACTACGATTTGATCCGCGTTACCTAGCATACTTTCGCCAAGATCCCCCGTCTATAATGCGTTAGCGTTTCTTTTATTATTCACAAGTTATAAATCGCCAAAACACATTAAAAATTATTTTTTAAATAGATAGCTCATTTTCTAAGAGCTGTCAGAAGAAGAAATATCCAAAAAGGTCGATTTTTACAATTGTTCAAACGACTCCAAGATTTTGTCAATAGTCGGAATATTTCTCGAGTTATAAGGATTTTTATTGAGGTACTTTCACTAAAAACAGAGTATATACAGGGACTTGTGTCTACAGTCTTCCTTACTTTGGTATTGCTCCAAACTTTCCGATTACTTATTGCTGGAAATTGAATTTTACAAATTTAACTCGTTAACTGCCAACTACGAGAAAACTCGCAGATTGCTTTCTTTTCAAGGACCAGACCATCTATGTTATTAGATGACACCTTCTCTACTTCAATTAAAAGATAGCAAAGATGGGGTCATCTCATTAGATAGATGGTCCTGATGTCAGGCGTGGGTAGTGGCAGTAACGAGTTAAAAAATTACACTAATTGCACAATATGAAAATGAATTAAAAAGATTGGATAATTAAAATGAATTGAAACCGACTTGGAGGAAATGTGAAATTCACAGCCCATTGAAGAAGAGGCTACAGCAAGCGCTGAAAAAGGGACATTTCATTTGAAAAATTTTAGTGAAGGTTTAAGAATGGCAAATGAGCTTTGTGATTTCTTTATGAACATTGATCTGTCTATGGAATGAAGTCTTATTTTTAAGAGGCAACTTGCTAATGCGACTGCTGTGTATCCGTCTGAATGGAAGGAGCTTTTAAAAACTGCCCATCAAGAGAAAATGACAAAATTCTTCAAACCATTGCCTAAGTATTAAGGTAATGAATCAAAATGTTTGAAAACTTCAATTGAATTTATTTTCAGTCGGCTGTGAAACTATGTCAAAATCTTTAGGAAGCTATATCTGAAATCTTCTTCATCTCTCTCTTCTTCAACAAGTGTTTGTTTAACTATGCATAGCCAGTACGTTGCAAAGAATTGAAAGAACAGCTACAGAACTAATCTCTATTTTCACACCTTTTTGTAAGAATTAAGATGCAACAGCGTGATTGTTTGCTTGGCAAAACGAATTTCCCAGAACCACTTTTGCGGCTCTTCGCGGCAGTTTTTAGACTTTCCGACAGGACCCTACGGAACAGAGCGTGGCTTTTGTACTTTTCGATAACGCTAATAACAGCATTGTAAGTGGATCTCTCTAAACTCCCATTTTATTCCGAAGAGCCCTCTTTTGTCCTCTGACCACCGTGGAAGAGGTTTGCCCCTTAATCTGCAGAAAGGGAGAAAAGTTGGGGGGACCACTCCATTAACGGACTATTCTGTCTGGGTGGTTTACAGTATCCAACGATTTTTGCCGCTATATTTGCTCTTGTATCCCTTTAATGTGGTTCGACTTAATCTGTCACAAATCGCCCTAACAGACCTGACCAACAGACATTCCCCAGAATTCCATTCCGTGTGTACTTCTCTAATTGGGCATCACATTACTCCGAAACTCTATGGATTGAAAAGGAGTGTTTCTCAGCAGTTTGGATTATTTGGCGAGTTAGAAGCACCCGGACTCACACGATGGCTCGACGCATTGTGGAACTCTTCAATCAGCCCCTGGTGAATCTTTAGCAGTGCATCGGGGCGTTAGGTCTTGAAAAGAGGGGGTTCGGGTGTTTCTTTGAGGATTACGCTGAAAATCGTCCCATTTCGTGACACCACGTTCTTCTAGACGAGCGAGAGAGCTCTATCCCCGATTCTATTCTTTCACTTCGCTTCGCTTCTATTTGAATTGAAAGGACTGTTCATTGTAATTGTGTCTGTCAACAGGTTTAGGTGGTATGAATGGATCGATTTGTCACTCTCGGACGAGTTTCGAATCCGTTCTGTAAAGAGAAACGAGCAAATTGCTAGAACAGGATGAGAATGACTTGGGAGGCATTTTGGCTCAACTCATTTCAAAGAGACAGTGAAGTTTGTGTCTTATAGAAATTTGCCTTTATTTTTTTAAAGAAATTGTTATCTTAAAGATTTTAAATTGTGAAACTAGTTTTTAAAAAAATAATTAACATTCATTGTGACGAAAAATGCAAACCTGTTTTCCTCTCAAATATTTAAAGGAATAAGCAGGATGCCAAAAAATTAATTAAGTCTCAAGAAAGCCAAAGTAGCTCAATTAAAAAAATTTATCTGCTTGCTTGGACTTTAACACGGGCTATTATAGTTAGCATTCTTAAACTGCCATTCTTTTATTGTCTACTTCCATTACATTTTAAACTCTTACCACTTGCTCTGTTTCTTGCTCAAGATTTATTTCGTCATGCCTTATGGAATGGTCCCCATTTTCATGATTTTCTACTTTAACAGTGACTTTTAACTTAAATTTTGGTTGGCGCGGTATGGTCAGATATGGCTTTTGTGCCATAAAACACCACTAAACCAAACCAATCCATTACAAATTAAAATATAAAAAAATTCCATTAATTTTTGAGATGGACTTGAACCACTTGACATACTTAACTTTCGAATGAAATGACGAATTTAATAGCTTCATAATTGGAATGTTTACTATTCTTTTAATTCCTTTAATAATAATACGTTTCGAGTGACTTTTTTCATTTCAAATGATTTAATACTATTTCCTTAATTGCAAATTAAAAATTAAAAATCCAATCATTCGATGCGCGTCTCATTGTATGCGAAGTGGTTGAATCTTAGAGCCGTTAAACAGTATTAAAAAAATTTGAAAAATCAACATTTTGGTTGTCAAGAGTTTTCTCTAAATCTGCAGAATACCACCTTCATATTCAAAGCATTAAATAGTATCTCTTGATAACAAATATTTTATAAAACGTTAAAAGTAGTTCATTAATTAAAATAATTTAATGAAAGACACATAAATGTCCTTTTAAGAATGATGTAACATTCAATTTATTAATTAGCTACTACTGAAGTCTTTGTCTAATGGATTATTTCCCAAATGTATCCCTTCTTGCTATTTCTTGAAAATCTTTAAGGTAACTGAGAGCATTTGTATTTCCAAATAACTTTTTCAGTTTTTTTAGGGATAGAATAGAAGACATTTCACTGACTACAAAAACATATGACCTGTAGTTTTTAAACGGCTAAAATTTATAATACCGAACTTAGTATAACCTTCTACAATAAAAAATAACATTTTTTTTTTGTTCAAATTTTGGTACACGGTAAATACATTCGACTCATTACAACCTTATGAAACGATATTTACAATGTGTCTGGTAAACTCTTATTTGTTTATTTGCTATAGTACCTTAAAAAGCCTATTTATCAAAAAAATATCATGTAAATTTTTAAAAATTTCCTGATATCTATTATTAATTACTTTAGGTAGGCAACGAAATCGGCTACCAATCTTTTGGATGGCCCTGTTCCTTTTAAAGGCATGAATAAATATATAAAAACCATTCTAAATTCGGAATGAAAAACGAGAATGGGATATAAATGAGGAAAACAAGCTTCATTCTATTAAATATTACATCGAGTATTGGCCCATTTTACCAATCAGAAAATTGCATACAGTTATTACCCGTTTAAGAATTGGTCAGCCATAGTAGACTTACACATAAGTATTTGTTTTTGGGGGAGCCCGCCCCTCGATGTGTTTTATGCCAATGCCTTTTGACAGTTCGGCACATTCTGATTGAGTGCTCACGTTTTGATTCTAAACGAATTCAATGTTTTTCATTCCCCTCATTTTTTTAAAAGAATCCTTCATAAAGTGCCTCATCCTCAACTTTTTGCTTTTTTAAAAATGATTGGTTTCTTTTACTTTATTTAAGTATTGTTCATTCTCTTTTAATACTTCAAATCTATGCAACAGTTTATTTTTTCTATTTAATCTAGAATAGAGTATTTGAGATGCTGTACAGAGATTTTGATTAACTTTTTAAAAATGTGACCATGCGCCTTTTTATGAACCGTATGTTTGCATAAACCTTGTGGTTGGCGCTGCATAATCAGAAATGGTGAAATTTAGTGCCAGTAAACTCCATCAAGCTCAATTTATTAATTATTCAATTTATTTTTTTATTAATAGCATATTTAAATTAAACTAAATTCCTTGTATTAGGTTGGAAACTATGAAACGCCATTGAACGTCCGTTTCATAGTTTCCAACCTAATAATTTCTCAATTTATTACTTATTTTTTATTATTAGCATATTTAAATGAAACTAAATTCATTGTAATCATACAATTTATTACTTTTTATTTTTATTATTAGTACATTTAAATGAAAATAATTCATTGCAATTATGCTCCTACGTTGTGCTAATTTTGAAGTGATTTACTCGAAATTATTATTATTATTATTGAGATCACCGATTTTTTATCATAAATTTTAAAATTATTTCTTCACGACACATATTGGACTTGCCAGTAAGAACAATTACTTTAAGAAACAAACATTTTTTTCTACTGTTCTATAATTAAAATAAAATGCCCATTCTATGCGTCTTAATTTTCCTTTTGAATATAAATTTTATTGCAAAAGAAGAAAATCACTTTCTTTACAACCGGAATTTTAATAATTTTCGTCATCGGGAACGTTTGTTTTCTTAAATAAACGTATAATTAACAAAATTAATGCTATAAAACCAATATGCATACTGTGAGAGAGATAAACCGTTTACTAAACGATTGCCTGTCTCAATCGATTTAATTAATTTTATATGGGTTAATAGTATTTTATTCCACAATAAAGTGCTTTTGAGCGATTTCCTATTAAAACATTTGATTGCTTTCTATCTAAAAAAGGAAAAATTTTTACGCAATATATTCACTAGACCAAATTAAACTATTATGCAATCTCAGATAGAGACGAATGACCATCTTAAATCAATATAAAGAACAGGATATTGACATTTATTACTTGAAACACTTTGCGTGAATTCTTTCGTCATTGGCACACTTCGCAAACGTAAAATCTTTCATTTTGTGCTCCACCAAAGAATACAGCAGACGAAGCGTTTATTTATTTAGTTAACCATAAAGATTTCTCGAAATCTGCCTCTTCTGGGCGAGAACAAACAGTCCTTTCAGGCGATTGTCCTACGGCCACGGCGAAAGCTTCCGGCCAATCGCGGTTGCAGAGAAAATTTCTAGGATAAGCTTTGCACCGCTCATCCCTTTATCCCATTGACTAAGTTCATTGTTAATTTGAATGATTTACAGGTCACTTAAGTTGTCTGGTTGCATTCTAGAAGACATCTGGTAGATATTGAGAAAAAGCAATAAAGATTGCAGAGGGAAAAGAGTTTTTCCACCGTGACCTTGAAAAAACCTTAGCAAAGGTAGGATTTTCTGGAGTATGTAACTGTGTAAACTCCCTCCTAAGAAAACATTCTAAATTTGCTTCTTTTCAACCATTCTTTTAAATGGCTACACTATTTTACAGGTGTCGCCATTCAAGGGACAGGCTTTGTTCTGAAAACAACTTATATTTTTAAAAAGATTGTGTACGTAGACACTTGAAACTTCGAAAATCATTCGAAATTCCGAATGTTTTTATGGTTTCAAAATGTTCATCTATCCTTTAGCTTTCAAACGATAGAAACTGAAAGATGTTTTCAGTATTCGGAATATTTCTCGAGTTATAAGGATTTTTTCTTGAGGTACTTTCATTAAAAACTCTAGTTTCGGTTTTGGTTTTTTTTTTTTTTTAATGAATTCGATACAATTATTTATGCATCAAAATAAGCTGCATGGAACAGTGAATGTTTTGTGTCTCCATCACAGTTACAAAGAAATAAATTTTTAATGGCAATTTAAGAGTTAATACGACAGAAAAAAAATCGCCTTTCTTATTCATCGTTAATGAAAAAATTGTTAATAAAGCCCATATAATTTTATGACTTGATCGAGGCAGACAACACGAAGTCTCATATTAGGCATCATTTCCAACTGGAATGGTGTGTCTGTACACATATAGAATTTAAGATATGTTAAAAAACATATAGTAATCAGTTCATTAAATATTAATTAATTAATAATTAGTGTAATAGTATTTTGTTCTCAAGGGAATGAATTTAAATATATATTAATGACTACTGTGAAAAAATTGAATTTTAAATTAAAATATTTTTAAAAAGTCTTTAAAATCTTTAAAAAATTTCTAATCATTTAAATAATTTCTAAAGCCCCGATAATATTTTAGGACAGAAAACAATTGAAATAAAAACTTAAAGGGTCAGCAGTAAGATTATTCTAAAGGCTTTGTACTATGACAGTGGATATTCGTCATCAATTATTCGGTAAAATAGGATTTTCAAACGAAAATGTTATTTCCTAATTTTCTTTCATCATTTTAAGTAAATGAAGGGAAAAGAAAAGAAGTAGGCAATATTCAAATGGCAAAATAATGGCCAGACAGGAGTTGCCTGTAGGCTTAAGCAAAAAATCTTTAAATCGGGAAGATTTCATAATTCGCAAATATATTCATCTTTTAGTTCTTAAACCAAGAGAACTTGTTTATGATCTATTTATTACATTAAAGTGGAAATTTGTTTCTCATTTTTTTTTTCTACAATAAATTCATGATAATTTGAAATGGTTAAAAAAAACCCTGAGAAACAAGTACATTTCGAATATATATTTGAACATAAAATTTGATAGGTAGTAAATTTTCTTCTTCACTTTCAAATCTCTTTGTGAAATGACCCCAAAAATTCATAACAGCAGGCTTATTATAACTTAATCGTTTAAGTTAATTCTCTCGAAATTATCCTTTTGGTACACTAAATTAAAAATATTTTTAAGTACAGTTATTAAAAAATTTTATTTTGAAGTGACCATTATAAATTGCAATCAGTTAGAATTACTAATTATAATAAGTAAGAACTAATTATTAACTAGAAAATAATAATAATAAGTAATAAATACTGACAAGATTGACATCAAAATTATTGAGTGAATAATTATTGAGTGCTGTAAATAGTCACCAGCACCTTTTTCAAAGGTTTCATGATGCTTTTATATGAAATAAAAATTCATGCCTTAATTATTTGAAATTTCATAAAAGAATGCTTTTATAGGTTATTAATCAAACTGAAATACAAATACATTCCTTGCACTTGCATTTTCACAGCGTTAAAAACTAAATTCCAAAATATGCATCTATTAAATACTTTCAACAAAATAGAATGAAAAACTAAAATATCTGGATTTAGAAAGATAAGAAAAGTTTAAGAAAGTATAAAAATGATCGCAAATTATTAGGTGAGAACCTTATTATTTTTGTCATTATTTGTGTTCATTTATTCAAGTCATTAATCCGTTTAAACCGGTATGGAACAATCCCGAAACTTCTCTATCTCTTCCTCTCTCTCTCTGAGAACAGGAGTTAAAACCTTCAATGTTTCCCACTTAAGAATAAATAAAGTGACTGATGGAAAGAAAAAATATTTTTATCAAAACTTTTAATAAACGCGAGTGAAGTTTTTTTTTAAAAAAAACTATTATAGATATTAAATTATTTCATTTCCTCCGAAAAAAATTCCATTCCATGAAAATAACAGCAATGATGTCATGTCTCAACGTCACTGCATCTGCTGTCAAAGAAACATATGCAATAAAGCGGTAAAATCAGATCAACCTTTCAAAATCGCATCTGCTTTCAAACAGCTTTACCTAGAAATAATGCACTACTGATAAAAGCAGGTAAAAAAATATGAGATTAAAATAAAATGAATACTGCCATTTATGCTTTATTCAATGCCTACGAGAACTTGAAAACTTCCTAACCAAAAACAACATCATGTTCACACCTGATAGTAAGTTTAGAAATAGAAATTGGTTAAGAAACTCACCTTCGAGCCAGACAGCATGATGTTGCTCAGCGACCTGCAACAAACAATGGATAAAATGATTTAGGATAATGCAATAAAAAAATGTATAAAATAAGAATTTATCATAGTTTTGATATTCACGTGCAAACGTTACATTTTACCGTTTCTCATACGTAAGTGTAAATTAACACTAAACGAAAATACACACATGAAAAAAAAGAACCGAAAAATCTTTTATTTTTATAATGAATAGAATAATAACAACAATTACAAGCATAAATTTGCTTGAGCTATTAGTTTTAATAACAGACTACATTCGAATGAAACATTTTTATAAACTATTTAAAACTATGGTTTTTAGATTATTGGTAATACAAAATACAATAAATACAAGAAAATTATTTGGAAATATAATATATTTTGAAAAAATAGGAAAATGTGTGGTAAATTTTAATGAAATTTAACCCAAACGACACAAAATTATGATGCAGCAATAATATTTTTCTTTGAACACAAGTTAGAGAATATAATGATGAATGGAATGAACCAGAATCACAAATGCAAAGAAATTATGGGGGGAAAAACATACGTATATATAATTTTTTTTTTCCATGAATTCACAACTTAATTTTTCTAAAGCCCCTCTAAAGGAAAAAAGTATTTCTCCCACAATAAAACTTTTCGTTCTTTTCATTGCTCATATAATTTAAAATATACACTGAAATTTTTATGTAAATAATTCAATTATGTCATTTGGGGCAATGATGTGAACTAAAAGCTGGTGAAATACTTTTTTTTCATTTACAGATGTCTAGAAAAATTAAGTTGTGAATGTATGGAAAAAATGTATATACACACACATTTTCCCCCATAACTTCTTTGCATCTCGTGATTTTTCTTAGATTTTGGCTCATTTCCTTCATCATTATATTCCATAACTTGAGTACAAACAAAAATAAGATTGCTGTATTACCATTTTGTGTAGAGTGTTAACTATTTTGGTTCAATTTCACGAAAATGTACTACACATTTTCCTATTTCTCAAAATATATTATTGTTTCAAATCATTGTTTTTGCATTTATAGTGCTTACTATTGACAATACCTCTAACAATAAAAAAATTTCTAAAAAAAATCAAATTTTTCATAAGTTTTCCATCGAACATAGTCGACATCTTAAAAAAGTATTTCACTAACAATAAAACCTTTGGTCCATATCATTGCCCAATATGAAATAATTCATGTATTTACATAAACATTTCAGAGTAAATTTTAAATAATATGGGCGATGAAGTGAACTAAAAGTTTTAGTGTTGGTGAAATACTTTTTTCATTTAATGGAGTTTTTAGAAAATTAAGTTGTGAATTCATGGAAAAAATGCATATGTATGCACATTTTTACCCATCACTTCTTTGCATCTCAAAATATTTCTTAGATTTCGGTACTTAAGCAAGATCTAAAAATTGTGTGCAAAGAAAAATAGGATGGCTGCATTACCATTTTCTGTAGAGTGTAAGCCGTTTTGGTTCAATTTCATTCAAATTTACTACACGTTTCGCTATTTCCCAAAACATATGTTTTCAAATAATTGTTTTTGCATTTATAATGTTTATTATTGACAATACACCATAAATTGTTTCTTAAAAGAATCCAATTTTCAAAAAAAAAATTCCATTGAACATAGCCGGGTATACCTTAACGAACGTTGAAGACAACTGTTGCAATTCATAACTTGGCAAAATCCGAGCATTCTTTCTTTAAAATGGTGAAGAGCATGCACATTTCGTCTGGTGGTGCTGAGGGAAAAAAACACGTGTGTGGACAAGATATTATTCCACCGCATTTGCTTTGAGTCATTGTCTGTTTCCGTTTGCACACAAGTGGTTTGCTGAGAGCGCCCTTTGTCACGGAAGTGCCTTGTGCAACGTCCTCCCTGAGCAACCAGACGATGGAGTGGGGCGTAGGTGGTTGCGACATCCGTCGGAATTGCCATAACGGCGCCATGTCACCTGTTCACGCCGACTCTCGAGGATCGTGACCACTCAAGGGATTGTTTATGACACGTAATAGCACGCGTCTGATTACTTTCCTTTTGTCAGATTGTTGCCATGTGCTAAAGGAAGATGTTATGGTGTCAGGAGGGCAGATGTAAAGATAATCCAGTGAGAAAGTGCTACAAAAACTCAGCACTTTTTAAGCACCATAGCCAAAAAAAAAGTAAGCACTCTTTCTACAGTAAAAGCGCTTTATTCGTGGTCTATATGTTCCGTAAATATGCAGCGAATACAGAAACCGAATACAGATATGTTCCGATGTGACAATATAATATATATATTATATTATATATATATATCAATTTAATTGAAGTTTTTGAACATCTTGATTCATTATCTTAAAGGCTTAGGCAATGGTTTTAAGAATTTTGTCATTTTCTCTTGCTTGGCAGTTTTTAAAAGCTCCTTCCATTCAGACTGATAGGCAGCAGTCGCATTAGCAAATTGCCTCTTAAAAATAAGACTTCGTTCATAGAAGGATCAATGTTCATGAAGAAATCGCAAAGCTCATTTTTCATTCTTAAACCTTCACTAAAATTTTTCAAATGAAATGTCACGTTTCCAGTGCTTGTTGAAGCCTCTTCTTCAACTGGCTGTGAATTGAACATTTCCTCCAAGTCGGTTTCAGTCAGATCTTCATCTTGCGATTCAAGCCATTCCTGAATGTCACTTGATTCTATCTGTTTGAACCCATCTCATCCTATTCCATTCGCGATTTCGGCTATGTTTGCAGTTTGCATTGAACAACATACTTTAGACAAAGTTGTCATAAGATATATTTTTCTTTTTTTATTAGTCCATTTGACGGCATTTACAAAGGATATTGGATTGGATACCTATAGGAATCCGTTTATTATTATGTATGTACTTATTAGATCCACGAATAAAGAAATTTGTAGCGGTGAATATAGGAATTGGGTAGCATTTTTTTAATCCGCGAATAAAGGAAGCGCGAATAAGGAGCTTTTACTGTACTTAAGGACCACGCATAGAACTTGTACATGGTATTTTTCGATTGCCCCTCTAATGTGCGAGCCCGGGGTAACTTTCCCGTTTGACCCTTGCCTTAGTCGGACCCAGACAATGTTTAGTAAAGGGTGTGTAGTGAGAAAGTGCTTCTAAAATTAAGTACTTTTAAGCACCATAATCAAAAACGCACCTTTGTACATGTACGCATATGTAATCTTGCGTGTTTTATAATGCTAGATTATTTTCTTCTATATTATAATGCAAAATTTGTATTGAATTTTTAAAAATTAATTTTAAATGTGTATTTTGACAAAAACAGAAAAGAATAATAAAGATGAAATAGAAAAAACCATCATTACCCAACATTTCAGTCAACTTTTATAAGAGAACTATTTAGAACACTACATGCAAAAGAAGCTCAAACGTCTTTCGAGTTGCAACCAGTTCGGCATGTTTTGTACTTCTCTCTTTCTGAATAACCATTCCAGTATTTCAATTCGGTGCCCAATGATGAAAAAACGAGCGAGAAAAAGTTCATTAACCATTATCTTAACATGGGTTAAAACTCTAGTGTCACCGAATGCTTCCCTTTCGTCGGTTTTCTTTTTTGCTGTTAAACAAACAAATACTTATGACTGCTGTCTATTTAGCGTATTCATCGAATGCGGAAACAAAACGGAATATCTTATGCGGAAATTAAAAAAATAATATATTTTCTTTGCACCTCTCGATAAAATTAAGCCCTTTTAATGACATTTCTTCCAAAAGTAAGCACTTTTAATGACTTTTCTCCCAAAATTAAGCACTTTTAAGGTGCTAAAAAGGGTTTTCAAATTTAAGCACTTTTTAAGGACTTTTCATGACGCTTCTTATCCTGTATTCTATTCAATGTGAGTCATGGAAATCTAAGTTGCTTCTTTGATTAACTTTTAACCCCTTCGCATACAAAGACGTGTCGTAAACACACTTTGGATTATGGAATTTTCAATTTTAAATCTGCCATTAAATGAGAGATTTATCACAAATAACACTTGTATTATTGTAGGAATTAAAGTAATAGTAAATGTCTCAAGCAGAATGTGTCATCAAATAAGGAAGTTTTTAGATCAAAAGATTAATGAATAAACCTA
>JAPMOQ010040326.1:291252-310004 GCA_026543055.1 Argiope trifasciata
ATATATATATATATATATATATATATATATACAAATTTGACTATATTGAGATACACGAAACTTTATGAAATCGCTGAGGAGTTCCACAACTTTAGGTAGCTTTAAAGGGGTTTTTTACGGTTATTTATTTTTGAATTTTCATTTAATAATAAATATTATGCAATCGAAGTTAATCAAATTAAAATAATTAAGTTTGATTGCTTAATCAAGTATTGTTTAAATTAATTTTTGAGCAATATTCTAGTAATTAATTTCCATTTGAAAGATGTACGTTATGTTATTTTATAATTTTACGAATGGTAGCTCTTTATGGCTTTTTTTAAAAAGTATCATCCTATTATTAAACATTACTCAGTTTATGCTAAGAAAAGTTAACATTTTTAAAAAAATACTTTTTTAATTTCAGAATTGAATTTAAAAAACAAATCAGCTATATACTCAAACTAACTTTTTAGAAAGTTATCTTCAACTAAATGCTTTGCAATTTATCAGAATTCCAACTTAAGACTTCTTATATAAAGATTAAATTAAAATATAATAATGTTTGATTTTATAGGTTTGCAAAAATAAAATGTTTCCAAGATTTGCAATGTTTAAGGACCCTCAGAAGACTTGGGTTAGAAAAATTGATTATTTTATAGGGTTGAAAAAATCTGTAATGGACTGAAACACGTAAAAATTTCTATTACTAAGATTTCAATAGGATCAAATAAAAAAATCCTTTTACTAAGATATCAATAGAATCAAATTAAAAATTTACCAAATTTTAATATGAATAATATTTAATATATATATTAATCTAGAATAATGAATGTTAGAAAAAAAGAATGCAATTAAAAACAAAACTATTTCATTTAACGCCAAAAAATTAAACTCGTCTGTTTCCTTGATGCGTTGATTGGTCTGAAGAGTCTAAATCGTGAGAACTTTCACAGATACAAAGACGTGGAAAAAATTGAAGGCTTCAGTGAATGAAAAATTCGAAAGAGAAATATTATACTCTTTGCTGAAAATATTTTTGTATTTACTGACATTTTGACAAATAAGAATACTTAAATAATGTGTTCATTAACCCATTTATGCCTAAGGTCAAAAAATTGGAATTTTTGCATGGAATTTCTATAGGTTAGGTAAAAAAATATATAATAAAAATAACTTTTATGTGAGGGATGTTCCAAAAATGGAACAGTAGGCATAAATGGCTTAAAAATGAAAAACAGAAAAATGAAGGATGCATGTATTATAAAATCTTTAAAGACATTTTGGTTTTTTAAATAAAATAAAAATTTAAGATAAAGAATGATATATAAATTTGTAAAATATTAAAAATACTGAAAAACTATATTTATGTCAATCGGAATATTTTTCTTATGTTGGAATTGACAAGCTGACCCCAAAAAATGATGTTTCTGCTGCAATAATTTGAATCTTTTTCCTTTTTTTTCCTTAATGAATTATGTTTTCAAATCGTTTCATTTCTTAATTTAAATTTTTTAAAGTTTGGCTCTATTTTTAGTTCATTTCATTCATAATTTTGATACATCTTCTTAACAAGTAATTTTTTAAAAGTTTATTCAGAGCAATATAGTGGTTGTCATCATCTAAAATATTAACCTATGAAATTTGAGCATCTAAAAGTATTGGCTGTCTTTCGAGAAATAAAGATTCTACGGCACACAACTACAACAGAGTGCGTAGTGAGAAAGTGCTGTAAAAATTAAGTACTTTTTAGCACTTTTTAAGCACCATGGACAAAAATAAATTAAGCACCTTTGTACATGTAAGCATATGTAACCTACGTATTTTCTGATCCACGATTATTTTCTGTTTTATTATAATGCATAATTTGTATTGAATTTTTAAAAATTGATTTTAAATGTGCATTTTTTAAATTTTAATATTTATTTCTGCATTTTTATAATATTTGCTCAATGTCTTCTATTGTAAAACTAATGATGTCTTTTTGGTTTTGACAAAAACAGAAAAGAATAATAAAGATGAAATAGAAAAAACCATCATTACCCAACATTTCAGTCAACTTTTATAAGAGAACTATTTAGAACACTACATGCAAAAGAAGCTCAAACGTTTTTCGAGTTGCAACCAGTTCGGCATGTTTTGTACTTCTCTCTTTCTGAATAACCATTCCAGTATTTCAATTCGGTGCCCAATGATGAAAAAACGAGCGAAAAAAAGTTCATTAACCATTATCTTAACATGGGTTAGAACTCTTGGATCCCTTCACCGAATGCTTCCCTTTCGTCGGTTTCCCTTTTTGCTGTACAAAGCAAACAAATATTTATGACTGCTGTCTATTTAGCGAATTCATCGAATGCGGAAACAAAAGGGAATATCTAAAGCTAAAATAAAAAAAAAATTCTTTGCACTTTTAAGTACGTTTCTTCAAAAATGAAGCCATTTAAGGTGCTTAAAATTGGTTTTCAAATTTAAGCTCTTTTTGAGAACTTTTCATGATACTACGCATCGTACAGGATGCGTAGTGTCATGAGGAATAATATCACCGGTATAGCTTCCAGAGGTATAAAATGTATTTTATCAATACGTATGAAAATGACATAACTACAAAAAAGCGTTATGTACGATGCGTAGTGTCATGAGGTATAATATCAGAGGTATAGCTTCCAGAGGTATAATATGTATTGTATCAATGTATAAAAATTTCATAACTACAAAAAAAGCGTAAATTTTTCAAAACTAATCAAGTATACATTCAGCTTGAATTTAAATTTTTTTTATCAAACCAAACTCATATCAAAGGCCTCATAAAAAGGTACACATAAACCTCAGTTTAGTTTCATTCAACGAATTGTATTGAATTAAAAGATTGGTTATTTTACAAATGTCGTTTTTTAGAATCAGGGTCATTATGTTCGATATTAAACTGGTACTTCCTGCTTTTCGCCGATCCAGAACGAAATTACAAGGATTTAAAAACACCCGTCCTTTCACTCCCCCCCCTTCTCACAAAAGGATTAAGACTTTAATCCATGGGGATTTTGCTAACGTATCGCATTCTGAAATCTGCTATTCAAGATCAATATAAAAGAAAAGAAAAATAGATTTCAGAAAGGTGACTGGAATACTATTTGAAACTTTAAGCTTCGTTATTTCAAGAACTATGAAACGTTAAATTCCCAAACTGATATTTCATGCATCCTGCCCCAAAAAGAAATTTAAATTTCACGTTTTCATTGTGTTCTTGAAACTGTCGTAAAGAATTTTGTGTCGTTGTTTGAGAACAATTTGGTTAAGAAGAGCATTTTTAAAAAATGTAATTAGGGACTGTAACAGACAAAAATTAGAAACATTTTAAGTGTAGTTTTTTTAAACAATTGTTCACTCGAATCAAATGCCTTTAAATATCTTAACTTTGACGAAGAATCTACATAAAAAAGTTTGAATTTAAAATTTTATTGATTGCTATACTTTCATCTAATTTATTATTATTATAATTATTTTCATTTACAGATCGAGAAAAAGAATCAGAAATGGAGCCGCAATATTGAGTCTGAATCCAATCAAAAAATGGAGCCGCAACATCGAGTCTGAATCCAATCGAGAATTGGAGTCGTAACATCCGAATCTGAATCCATTCGAGAATTGGAGTCGCAATATCGAGTCGGAATCCCATTGTGAAATACAGTCACAACACCGATTCTGCATCCGATCGAGAAATGGAGCCGCAATATGTGTTCAGCCGAAAAGAAGTGCAAAGGGAAAGAACGCTGCTTTTAAAGAATTTTTAAAACTTTCGGACAGCCAAGAAAATCTCCCGTGAAAAATGAGGGGGAAAAAATACGAGAACCAGTTTCTGGTGTCATCCCAAGGGAGGGTAGAGATTTGAGGCTTTTCTGTGAGTCGACCCCCCGTCTTTTTTGCGTGTCTTGCCCTGTTCGAGATTAAAGATAGACACTCATCGAGAAAAGATTTGCAAAGAATTCCCGTGAAAGGATTACTGTCTAAGCTCTCTGGTGTTGAACGCAAGGGTTGTCAAAGCTTCGAGTTTTCACTCTTCATTTGCCACTTTCTTGGGTTGGTTGGTGAGTAAGATGGCATAAGTAAAATTTACATGCAAGGATAAAACTTAATTTTAATTACAGAATACTTTATATTATATATATGTGTGTGTGTGTGTGTGTGTGTGTGTGTGTGTGTGTGTGTGTGTGTTTACACATTTTTTCCTGTAAAACAAGCTTACACTGACAAGAAATTATTAATCAATGATGTATATAGTGAGACAAATTTTAATTCACAAATATTAAAATTGTATTTCCGTTTTGATTTTTTTTTAAATTTCCTGTCGATAAAAGAAAAATCTTATATCTTTTGTTTCAAAATTCAAAAGATTCGATGTCTGATTCTTACTGAATTCACTTTAATAACAAAAAGAAAATTGTTTCAATGAAATATTACAGTTTTCACTTTAATTGTTTCCTTATAAAAAGTTTATATATAATATATAAAAAGAAATTAAAAAATATCCCAATTAGGAAGCAATTTCAATTTGAAATTCATATTTTTCTTTTTTAAAGCAGTGTTTGCTTTAAACTATAATTGTCGCACCAGACAGACATAGAAAGAAAAAATAATGACAAATACGAAGTTCGCGGCACTGTATACGACTGAATTATGTAATCACGTGCTCATAAAATATCTCCTGAAATAATGTTTCCAAATAAAAGAATATATAAATTCACATTTTCCAGAATAACCTTAATATAAAATAAATTATTTGAACCAAGAACTGCAGATCGAGATTTTCTAATTTTGAAAATTTTCCTAGTTTAGGAATTTTTAATTTTAATATAAGAGATTAGTCATCTTACAAATTATAATAAAATAAACTAATTAGTTATCTTATTTTAATATAAAAAATAAAATAATAAAAATAATACAAAATATTAATATAAAAAATTAGTCCTCTTATTGCAATCTTAAAAAAAAACCTTAAGAAAATAATGGACTATAACCACTTCAAGATATAAAGCGGTCTTTTGAGTCATTGCATCCTTGTCTGAATTTTTCTGCGATGCTTTCAAATCTTCCTCCTCAAATTAAAAACGGTCTGCACCAGTTCCTTCAACAATTAGATCCTCCGATGGCAATGACGGTTTCATTCCGGGCGATCGTTCACTGACTGCTAATCGGCAGAAGGGACATTTCGTATTCCGCAGACGGTTGCGCTTCGGAAGATTTAACGGAACAATGCAGCGGTCACCGTCTTCTGCCCGATAAGGCGTGAGAAATTTGCCTCCAGTAGAAAATGCGTGGGGAACAGAGGCTTCCCCATCAATTAGTGAGAATCCGCTTTTTACGGCACTGCTGTCTATAGAAGTAAAAATGAAGGTTTGTCTGTATGTCTATGCGCAGAAATACCACTCATCCGATACCAAAAAAACTACTTATTCCTGGTTATAGGCACCTATCATTACTTATTCCTGGGATGGTTATAGGCACAATACAGTCATCTAAAGTATAAAAAATGTTTCGCTCATCTGATTACTAAAAAATTTCGACAAATTATTACTTGCACTTATTTGTTTCTACTGCTGAAGATGAAAAAATATATATATTGTCAACTCTAAAGTCTTGAATAATAAAGTTAAAAAAATAAAATATTATTATGCTTCTCTTTTTATATATAATTCAATTTCAATGTATGTATTCATTACCAAGAAAATAAATGCCATTCTTTCTACCATTCCTAATGAAACAAAACAGTTATTTCAAATGATATTTCCAAATTATTATAGTTATACGCATAATACAATTATCGAATGTATAAAAAATATTCTCGGATCTATTTGCCGTATCTTTTAACCACCAAATAACCCTCCAAGGAGACAGACAGCTCTATAAATAAAAATGAATGTTTGTATGCCTCTTACGCGCTAAAGTACCCGTGATCCGATTCCGATAAAAATTCGACTACTTATTCCTGGGTATAGGCACCTATAAATACTTATTTCTGGGATGGTTATAAGGACAGAACAGTCATCTAAAATATGTTTTCAAATTTATTTACCACATCTATTAATCATGAATTGACCATCAAATAACTCACCAAGGAAACACAACAGATTCAGTAAAGATGCTCATTTCAAGCTAGACGTTCATATTTCTTAGCTATTGTACGTAAATGCAATGCAAGTCGTTCTCTAAGGTTATAGTTTTATTAGAGTGTGCGAAAAAGTTTTAGGGCAAGCATTCCCAGCTAAACATTTAATAAAGGGTTTTAGCAGTAACTTCCGAAAATATTAAAGTACACATAATTTTGTACTATCTGAGTTTTCAAAAATTTATCTTTTCAACTGTATTAAAGATTTTATTGCATAAATATATTTCCTATGTTTAATCGATTTTAAAACGGTTTCATCCCCTTTTCTTGATCAATGGAAGTCTTTCTCTGAGGTTTTATTAGAGAGTGTGCAAGAAAGAACCAATTGTATAGGTTTGAAATTTTAATCAATTTTTAATAAAATTTTAACGTTTTTTGCAGGAACTTCCGAAAATTTTACAGTACAAATTATTTTACACCATAATAGTTTTCATAAAAGGATCTTTTCAACTATATTAAATATCTTATGGTATGAATTTATTTTCAATGTTTAATCTATTTTAAAAGAAAATATTTTAATCCTACTTTCTAATATTGAACTTGAGAATTCTGACCGAATATGAAACGAATCACGAGATATAATAAATAGTTTCTTTCCCTACCGTTCTGAAAGAACACCGAACTTTACAATTCCAAAAGAATACACAAATCTAATATATAAAAATGAATATGTTTTTGAAGAATAGCATGATAAAAATAGAATAAATACTACTTACGCTTCTCCCTTTTATATCCTTCCATTTCACTGAATGCATTCATTGCCGACAAGAAAATAAATACCCTTCTTAATGAAACAAGAGAACTATTTCGAATTTCAAACGATCTTTGCAAGATTATTTCTTCTGTCACCAGCAAGTTTTTCCATAAATGGAAAGAAAGAAGTTTTCCGGAATTGTATCACCCGAACTAATGAAGTAAAATAGTAGTTCACATTGAAGCAGTTTCTTTTTTTCAAATAATGTCAAGGACTGTGCTAAAAGTGTGGAATTTTCGGAAACCTTTTTATTAGAGCATTCCAGCAGATTAAAAGACATTATAAAAAATGCTTTATGCGATTTACTTGTTGCTATTGGAAGACACACGTCGTTGAATTTATAATCAACTACGTATCTGCTATTTCAACAATAAAAACAAGTAAAATATATTAAAAAACTTAACTCAATATATTAAAAAACTTAACTTCAACTCAATACTAAGGTGAACAAAGATGCATTTTATTTTAGTCACTTTTTTAATAAATAACTATCAAAAAAATATTATCAAAAAGTTATTGATTTTCGCAAGAATTGAACTCGCATTCTTCACTTTCACGTGAAAAATACCAAATCCTTGCATTTTATCAATTCAGCTACTACCTGCTAATTTCAATTTTCATTACAAACTGCTGAAACTCTATTTAAAGTATTAAACATTAAGTAAATTTAATTAATGAATTAATATTTGAAAAAGCCTTATTAACATCCAGTGTCATCCAATTCAAGTTTGAAAAATTGCATTTGAACTGGAGTGGGTGTATAAAAGGAATCTTATCAACGATTGAAAATTAAAAACAAGAATATAAATAAATATATATAAGGAGATGATGAACTAATAATAGGAATTGAAGAACAAGTAAAAGATTCTGAATTATTTTTCGAAGTGTGAATATGTTTGAAGCTAAATTTATTATATTGCAGATATATTCCGAATAAAAAGAAAATATTTTTACAAGCTAGACATCAATAAAAAATTCATTCTGAAAAAAAAAGTAATTTTTAATTAATCGTCCTTTTGAGTATATCATTTCAACATTCCGCGCCGTACTTGTTCTGGACCCTATGTAAAATATATAATTAAATTAGTTTTGAACATTGATATGTAATTCAAATGCTTGGTTTAACAACTTTTTTGTGTGTGAATAATGCTTAGTTTTATTTAAAAATACATCTATCAAACTATTTCATTTACAGAAGGCAGAGGAGTACTTAGATTAGAATCTCACTGGAGAATGTTTATAGTTGATCTGAAACCAATACGAAATTGCTTTCTAGACACATCCACAAAAAATACATGAAAATGTATTAAAATTAAATTGATTACAATCAATAGCGATTAAAGTTGCCAGTGTTTAGAAATCCTGATTGATTCACTTGGGAAGGATTTCGGATTTTGGATTAAGAATACTGTTAATTCAGTTGCTCCTGCTTCACTGGGCACCATCTGACTATTCAGCATTTGCTTTCAGTTACGGTCGCGAAAATTCCCTTTCTCCTCAGTCGAATAAAGAAAATGAGCACTTGAGGAGAATATCAAGGATGTATACATACACAAGATTTTTTTTAAATGTAATTTTAAAAATGTAAATTTTTTTTTCACAGTAGATTTTTAATGTATTTTTAAATTCATTTCAGTGAGGAAAAAAAATCATATTACTCTAATTTTTAATCAATTAATTAATATTTAAGGAGCGAATTAGCATAAATTTTTGAAACATAATACTTTAAATTCTAATTTGAACAGACACACAATTCAAGTTGGAAATGATATTAGCCTATACAATATGAGTCATGTTGTCTGCCTCAATCAAGTTATAAAAATTAAGTTTTATTATTATTATTATTTCACCACCGATGAACAGCAAATCGAGAATGTTGTCTGTCATTTTAACTTTTAAATAGATGTTAAAAATTTATTTCTATAAATATAACTCTGGATGAGGCACAGCACATCCACTGTTTCATCCAGATTATTTTTATCTATAAATAGTTGTGCTTGATTCATTTATAGTTGAATTTGGATTGTTTAAATGAAGCAACTTAGTGGAAAAATATTCACCGTAAAACTAGAGTTTTTACTGAAAGTACCTCAAGAAAAATCAGCTTAATTCGAGAAATTTACCGAATATAGACATCTTAATATCGTTTGAAAGCTGATGGATCAGAAAACACTTTGAAACGATAAAAAAAATATTCGATATTTAGAACGATTTTCGTGTGAAACTTATAGAATGTACATACACCTTTAATTTTAATCATTTAAAATAACAAAAATTAATAATTTTATTCATTATTATTTAAAAGTGAAAAGACAGTCTCGGACTTTGGAAGGGGAAAAATAAATTCACTCGTAACCGTGTCTTCGATCTTATTCGGAAGATTCAGACATTTTCTTGCATTTGAAAAGCGAAAATCACTTATTTCTGTATTAACGCGTTAACGGTAATCAAGCAGGAAAATTTATAACAATTTTACTATAATAATTTAAAATTTTAAAATTAGAAAATTTGAAATAATGAAAGATTAATTAGAATCTCAAATGGGATCGCCCACATACATTGAGATTTCTTATTAAATTCTTCAGCACTTAACTGCATATTTTTTTATTTATCGATTTAATATACTTTAATGGAAATTTTTTTTGTCTCACAAATTATTATTATAATTTGCTAAACTGATATTAGCGATTAACTTCAAATTAATGATATCTTTTTGCGGTAAGGTTAACAAGGGGAAAATACTTCTTTCAAGATTGAAATGGGATCTCAAATAGAGAAAACTTGAAGAAATTACAAATTAATTAAAATGGATTAGAATCATAAATATATGAAATTATTTCGGTAAAATCATTAAAATTATGTATGCAATTATTTCTGTAAAATCATTAGAATCATAAATATATGCGATTAATGTGGTAAAATCATAAATATATGCACTTATTTCGGTAAAAATCATTAAAATCATAAATATTTCGGTAAAATGAATTAATGACGATGTTTTAATTCTCTGCAATGAAAGGATAAATCCCACGAAACAGTTTACTAATTTTATTAAAATTATTAATTTTTTTAAAAAAAATGAGAAAAGTGGAAAAAAAAAGAAAAGAAAAGAAAATGCTTACCAAGCCGAAGAATCCACGACAGCGCACAGAGAAAAGCTCAAAGCAAAAAGCACCTTCGTCCACATTTTGTCAGTGCAAAAATATTCAAATAAGTCCATGTTATTTACAGCCGAAACACAGTTTTTAAATCCGGATTTGTGCAATTGAAATATATTTGAATAATAACGGGCACACAAAATCCTGATGAAAGATATCCTGATTTATCTTAATACATCCTGATGGAAGAATTATAACTAAAATTCTTTTTTCAAATTCTTAAATGAATTTCTTTCTTTTTTTTTATTCACGAATAAAAATTTTATTTCATGTGATTAATGAATTAAAATTTTATAAAAATCGTTTTTACAACAGGCTAAAATATTCAAAGGATTAATTTTTTAAAAATCGTTTTTTTAAAAAAATTAATTTAAAAAAATCTATAGAAATAATGAAAAGAAAAAAAAAACAAAATTTCTCTACTGAAAAACTGAAATTTTCTCTGTTTAAAATTTCTCTACTGAGATCAGGTTCGTTCTAAAAAAAAAATCGGAGCGTTACAGGGGTTGTTCCGAGCGGCTCCACAGAAGGGTTCGGTAAGTGCTCAGTTAATGACAGATTCACACTGTTCGGCAGATTTTTGTCAGGTATTCAGGGCTTTTACAACACCTTGCTTTCCTGTGGAAAAGCGTCTCTAACCCCGCCTCCCGGGGGCGACGTCATTCAACCTTGAGACCTCCCAATTCGCTGCCATGCCGCGAATGAACGACAGGGGCCCGCCTACTTCGCACTCACTTCCGAGGTCTAAATGAAGTGAGCGGAGAAGGAACACATTTCGGGAGGAACCGGGGGGTTTGTAAGTTAAGGGGGGGAGAGAAAAATGGAGGGGGCTCTGCTCGAAGAATGAATGTTATCAATATTTGCAGGTAGAATTCCAGACATTTTTTTTGGAGAGTGATACTTGTGGGAATTTTTCATGGGGGCTTGCGGGAAGGGGGGGGGGGGGGGGAGGGAGGCAATTTGAAGTGCCAGCAGCAATGGGTGAATGGAACATTCTCAGCTAGTTGAGAGCGTTCTGGCTTGATTGTTTTCATTCTTTGGGAAATGAGACCAGCTGAAAGAATTTTAAAATTATCGCAGAAATTTCAATATGGAGATTTTGTAATAAGATATAAAAAATCATAATTGTTTCTTTAAAAAAAATTTGGAAAGAAATAAAGAATATAAAAATTTGAAAGGAAAAGTTTTCAGAGGCTCATTTTTTTAAAAAAGGAGTCATTTTGAAATGAGTCATTTTCGCAAATTTCAAGTTATCAGGTGAGAAAATTTTATTTTTTAAGTCATTATTTGCCTAAATTAAGTCAATCAGCGGTTTATACTAGTTTCAAACAATCACGAGACTTCTCTCTATTTATCCATTTATGTGTGTGCTATTTCCAAATGATAAGCTATTTACCGATAAATTTGTAAATTTGTAAAATTTGTTATTATAAGAAATTTTTATGAAAGCAATATTTTTGTAAACACAAACTGCTGTTTTCCAATTTCTGAGATCCTAAAACAGTTGGACATGGACATAATGGATTCATCTTAGAAAAGGAGTCAAATCCTTACATGTTTCTCACTTGAATGAATGAAGTGATATTTTCTTACTGAGGAAAAGAGAAAATACTTTTAATCAAAACTGTTATTAAACGCGAGTGGAGTTTTTTTCAACGTGTTAGAAAAATAAAATTATTTCATTTCTGCGGGGGGGAAAAAAGACATTCCAAGAAATAAAAATGTAATGTCATAACTCTGCGTCAATCTTTTAAAAACGCATCTGCTGTCAAAGAAGCATACGTGATAATAAAGCAATTCTGGTAAAAGCAGGTAAAAATAATTATGTGATTAAAAAATGTTGATAAATATTGCCACTTATGCTTTATTCATTGCCTATGCGAATCCGAGCTTCAATTATTCAAAAAACTCTAACCAGTATCATATTCTTACATGCTAATAACAATAATAATCATAAAGCCTCTGAACTAACACACTTTCGGATTATTATTGAGGTATTATAAAAAATGAAAGAAACCTCGTCATAAGAGAAAATCTTTTTTGAAACAATAAGTGATTAAACTGATCCTTTTTTAAAAATTTTTATCGATTATTTAATCACAACGGGGGGGACAGACTTGTTTGGTAATGGGAGTGAGTTCGACTGCGAGTGTATAAATTTGAGATTGTCCAAATATAGACTTAACTGAGTCAGAGTTAGCATATTTCAGATTCATTCCGTTTCAAAAATCTTAATATTCCTTTTTATTTAATTTGTCACAGGGATTAGACGTAGATTTTAATTAGGAAAAAATGAACATTTAAGAAATCTTTAAAAAAAAAATCTTACTGGAAATTGTACAAATTGTTGCCGAGCATCAAGTAATAATCGGTGTTGTTTTATCTGCCTGTTACAGAACAAACAGATGATCTACTTTTGATGAATTTTGCCCGAAATTAGACGCAAGTAAATAATTCTGATGTGAAATGTTAAAATACAAAGTAACCCTAGCATGCTGCTTTTCTGTTTTGTTGAATCCATAGAAGCTTTAATAGATTGAGGATCAGTCGTATGACAAATTTGAGTTCATATTTGCTTTTGCGAGTTGTTGAATTCATAGACGCTTTAAGGTAATCGACTACGTTGAAAGGAAAAATTTCGAAAAACTGGATTTTTTGAAAACTATTTTCGGTTTTTAGATGAATTATCGATTATAAACACTATAAATACAAAAAACATTATTTAAAAATATAGCATATTTTGAGAAATAGGAAAATGTATGGTAAATTTTAGTGAAATTTAACCAAAGCGGTGAACATTCTACACAAAATGGCAATGCAGCAATCCTATTTTTCTTTGAACACAAGTGATAGAATACAATGATGAATGAAATTAACCAATATCTAAGAAACACTTAGAGATGCAAAGAAGTGACGGGTAAACATACGTAAATATGCATTGTTTCCATCCATTCACAGCTTTATTTTTCAAAAAACACCGATAAATGAAAAAGTATTTCGTCAACAATCAAACTTTTAGTACCTTTCATTGCCTCTATTATTTAAAACACACGCTGAAATTTTCATGTAAATAACTCTATTCGTTTTTGGGATATCCTGTTATTGGTGGATAGTCTTTATGAAAATTAAAATTGAAGTGAAAGACAACTTTTAGCTGGAAAATAAATTTTGCTTAAAATTCCTCTGTAAAATAGGTGAGACCTTCCTCTTCTAAGCAAAAACAAACTGTTTTTGAAAGAGAAAAGTCTGAATGACAAGAAATAACACTTTTTTTTAAAAAAAAAATCGCGAATGGGGTCGAATACAGGAGTTTCCAACGTAGTCGGATACCTTAATAGACGGAGATTTTACTATTCTTTTTCAAACTTTAATATTCTTTCTCTCTCTCCCTATTTCCCTCTCCACAACAAACTATGCATAATAGAATTAAGTTATTCCATGATGCAATGTAACCTTTTCCAGCAAAACTAGGGAATGCAGTTTACTCCTGGGTACTCTTGCCAAATGAAATATCGGTTAGTAGCCACCGACTAGGCCGAGAGTACGACTTCGTCAACTCACGCATCACATTCACTTGCACAGCCCCTTTTCACAGGGGGTCGCATTCACACACCTCACGGAGGAGAAACAACCCTGCCTGGACTGGGACTCGAACCCAGTACATCCTGATCACGGGAAAGATGCGCTACCCCTACCAACGTGAAATAAATGAGTTATATGAAAGAGCAATGAACACTTTTCTTCAACCCTTAAGAATGAATTTAAAACTTCTTTAAAGCAAAAATGAAGTTGACCATCCTTCAATGTAATACCTCGATGTATTGTTATCTCAAAATTTCTCGAATTCAAATAACTGAGTTGCTTAAGCGCATTATGCACGACGTATGCAATAGAATCCAGAACATTTGGACATATTTGTTTATTAATAATCAAAGGTTGATTTATTACCATAATAAAAAATAAATCATGTACTTAATATAACTTAAATAAATCATGTATATAATTTTTCAGTATTTAATAAAAACTAAATTCTATTGCATTTAAATAAGTGTTTTTCTATAATAAAAGTCGGAATTAAAACAATTACTTAATACTTTCTATGCCGTACTAACCTTTAAAATATAAATATACTTTTTTTTTCTTCCCGTTGCTGTTTTATGCGCAGTCATAAAATAATTAATACTAAAGAATAAAATAATTATAAATTAAACTGTCTTATTAAATAAACCTTTTTCACAAAATCCTAACTCCATGTTGGGTAATTATTAGTAAGGAATCCGACTACGTTAAAATCATTGGTTATCGACCCCATTGGCGATTTTTTTAATTGTTATTTCCTGTAGTTAGACTTTCCTCTTTCCAAAACAGTTTATCTTTTCTAGGAAAAGGAAGGCCTGAATCTATCCCCCAGGGTCAACTAATTTTCAACTACACTTTCTCTTCAATTTTCTCAAAACACAAATTTCTCCAATGTTAACAAGATATCTCAAAAACTAATAGAGGTATTTGGATAAACCTTTCAGCGTATGTTTCAAATAATGTGAACAATGAAATGAAGCAAAAGTTTTATTGCTGGGGAAATACGTTTTCATTTAGAGGTGTGTTTTTAGAAAAATTATGCTATAAATTTAGGGAAAAAATGCATACATACGTCTATTGTTACCCATCACTTCTTTGCATCTCAACACGTTTCTTAGCTTTTGTTTCATTTCATTCATCAACTTAAAGTGAAATAACTTGTGCGCAGAGAATTTACCGGCAAGGAATACATTCAATGAAATGGAAGGATGTATAAAAGAGAAACATGAATGGTATTTATTCTATTCAAGAAATAAATGTTCATTTTTATGTGTATTCGTTTAGAACTGTAAAGGTCGTTGTTCTCTCAGAAGGGTCATGAAAGAAAACGAAACTACTTATTGTATCTCGTGATTCGTTTCATATTCGTTCAGAATTATCAAGTTTAATGGTAAAAAAGGGGGATTCAAATTTTTTTTTAAAATGGACAGTTTTTTGAAAATTAAGAGGGTGCAAAATTATTTGTAATCTAATATTTTCGGAAGTGACAGCAAAAAAGCGGAATTATATTAAATGTTTGGTTCAAATTTCATACCCATAGGATTGGTTCTCCTTAAACTTTCTCGCACACTCTATAATAAAACTACAACCTCAGAGAAATGTATTTACGTACAATAGCTACGAAATATGAACGTCTATCTTGAATGTAACATCTTTACTGAATCTGTCGCGTCTCCTTGGCGAGTGATTTGGTCGTGAATCAAAGGTCAATAGATGCGGTAAATAGATCTGAAAGCATTTTTTTTTTTACTTTAGATAATTGTATTATGCCTAAAACCTTCGCTTAAGTGCGTGTAATAAGTATTCAAAGTGTTTATGAGAAATTTTAGGAGCGGTGCGGCAGCGCATAAGAGATATACTGACAAACATTCATTTTTATTTATAGAGTTGGATTAAGTTTTAAAGAATAAATATATAATTTTTTTCAATGAATTAAGCTATAGGAATTTAGTCTCAGATATATTTGCCCTATACCTGATGAATAGTTGTGTGATCTATCTGAATGAACATGCAAGTGTGGTTAACGTATTTGTTAAAGTATCACAAACGAACTGTGGGAATGTCGGCCTTTTTTGAAATATAATTCAGTCCTGGGCACATTAGTTTCTCATCAGATATAGCTTCCTACCGTATGGGAACCCATACCTGAATAGAAAAGAGAAAAAGATCTCCCCTCATACACACGAGCATATGGTTTATTATCAAAAGGCTTTCCATCCCCTCGCCGAACGACATGAAAGATAAAAAGGAAAGGAAAACCAAGAGGAATTTCTTCCATTATTTCTTAAATACTTCAGTGCTATTCAGCAGTTCTTTCAATGCATGCATCAATCAGCCACAGGGTCATAGTGGTTTTTTATCTCAGCAGAAACTGATAGCAGTCTTTTAAACAGCTCACATTTATTTCGGGGTTTCCTATAATTCGAATTTGCCAGAACAGATTATCTTTTCAGGTGTTTAATTCGTCCATCACTACTCAAATAAACTGTTTGCCAAGAACCGACAGGGTGCTCAGGCGACACAACAAAAAGAGAAAAAAGGATAACGGCATAAATCTATTTTCAGATAAATTAGGGTATGGTTCATTTAAGGCCTTATCACACGGTGAAATTTCGTCAGCACTTTTCCGTTTCTACCCTCAAAAACCGGTTAAGCAAGTTTCCTAATCGACAACTTTTTCGAATCAGCTAGAAAATGTCGTCGGAAATATTGTCCACAAACAAAATTCAACCAATCAGGTAAAACTTTGCAATAACGTCACTTTCGTTGTCGTTTGCTGACGGAAAGTGCCGATGATATTTTGCCGATTTTTTAAGTTGTACATTTGTTTTAATTTATTTCAAAGCAGAAACATATTCTTAACATGTTAATTATATGAAAAAAATTACCATATATTTTTCAGATATTTTCAAAATACGTGATTGTCCTAAATTTTAGAATCCTCATTTTGAATCTATTAAAATGAAAATAAACTCACCGTGACTATTAAATCTTTTTTTGGGATATTTTGCGCTTTAAAGAAGGTTTTATATTTTCAAAAAATATTTCATTTTGGGCTTACTGATGTACAAATTTTATTTTTAAAATTACTAAATTGCATCACAATTTCAGTTCGTGATTAAATAACTAATATCTTAAGAAATAAATGTTTCTGTGCTATGTCAAAATGTAAGTGTAAGATTCTTTCTAAATGTTTCGTATTTTTATTCGAACGACACTAAAAAAGAAAAATATTGATTTATATCACAAATTTTGTTGTCAGATTTCGTTTTCTATGATACATGCACAATAATTGAATATAATTGATTTTCGCATTTAAGCACATTATAAATAAATTTTTATTCGATTTAATAATGATTAAAAGAGAAAAAAAAATCCCAGAGTTAGTTTTTGGGGTTAATGAAGAAAAAGATATTTTACAACTTTTAGTATACTTTACATATTTTATATTACAAGGATACATTGTTTCCTCATCAAGGTCATCCATCAGTCACGTTATAGATGTTACTATGACGTAATAATCTAATAGAAAGATAGGCATTTTTTTTATATATAATTTTATAAACCCTTTTTCTTTTTATCCTATAAATTCACATTATAACTCCCTTCAATAGAAGCTCCAATGTATCAGATAATTATAAACTTAGCTTTATCATTTGCTTTGGCGATTAATAGCCAATCAAAATGCCCTTCAGTAGGTTATAGTATGTAATGAGTTTTTAAAATATTCTGAAATCAACTGATGATAACGGTAATTACAAAACTTGTTCAAAAACATGACGCATTTACTACAAAATATGTTTGTTCCATTTCAAGTTATGTACGTACCTTCAGAGCCCTTTTCTTTCAAATTTCTAAAGTTTTAATAAAATAAACATTTTTAAAAATTGGAATGGGAAATAAAAGCAAGAGTTGAAGTAGAATGTTAACGGAAATTTTATCAGTGTTGAATTTATAAGCAACTTTAAGCTCCTATTCTGGGATGAAAAACATCCTACAGTTTTGTAAATTACGTGGCTTCTTTTCTAAATAATATTTGCAATCCTGGATTTTGTAAATGACCTGGCGTCTTTTCAAAAATAATATTTCCAGTCCTAGAATTTGTAAATTATATGCATGGCATTTTAAAAAAATAATATCTACAAACTTTGTTTCACCATCCCGATCGCTTACTTGATTAATTTTAACAGTTACATATTTCTATCACTTACTATTAGAACGTTACTTTCGTTTTTCATTAAAATTGCTTAAATAATCCACAATGGCTTTCATCCGCTCGCTTGCAAATTATTATTTTAAGTTTTTATTTAATAAGTATTGTCAATTCCGCTTAAGAATTTTGGGAAGGAATGGGTCTGGGAGCAGGACTTAAATCTTCGTGCTTCATGAATGCGTTTAATGTCTCAGGAGAAATAATCAAACGTACTGATTCGGGCGTTTCTATTCGAAATCGTCAACCATTCGAATTTTTTCTGCAATTATTCGAATTTCCAGCAATGATAATATTAAAATATATTCTATACTTCAAATTTATTTTTGTAAATTCAGCATGAAAATCAAAATAAACTGGAGTGTTTTTTTTTTCTGAATCGTTTTATTTCGTTAAATACTACTTGCTTTGTGTTCTCAGTGATGATTGTTTCCAAAGCCATCATCTCATTCTAGGTCATCACTCTGTATAATGTATTCAATTAAAAATTAGCACTTTTTCCCATTTTGAACACGTTTTATTCAAATTCATTTACATACACAGAAACATAATAGCGAAAATAGCTATTATTTCGAAATATTGGATTTACTTACTTCTCTTTATATTTATCATAAAGCGAAAGTTTATCATCATTATTTATTCCTCATCTATTAATTATGCACGAAGCTATTAAAATTTAAATATCGTACATACATTTTTTACTGCCATTTACAATTTAAAAACTGTTCTCTGTTGTACTCATTTTCACATCGAATTTTTCCTACTCGAATTATCGAGATAAATTGAATTTTTCGAGCATCCCAATAGCTTCAAACGAGGGGTAGCGCGTTTTCCCCGCGATCTGGATTCAAGTCCCGGTTTGGGCCTGGTTGTTCTTCTGTCTTCTATCTGTGAGGTGTGTGAATGCGCCCC
>JAPMOQ010040326.1:310404-333062 GCA_026543055.1 Argiope trifasciata
TAAAGATATCATCCATATGCATTAATAAATACTTAAATATTGGAATTGGTTATTTATCATTTTTTACCTTTGGAGAAAGAGTGATTACGACGGCCCGACTCAGCCCAGTTGGAGCCTGTTTGAAGGCCCCCCTCAATTTCAGTCCTTCAAAAGTGGAGAACCAAATATAACGGAGGTATTTAAATTTTTTACTTCATTTGAAATGCATAACAAGAAAATTGGCTAGAACCTAAAACAACTATTATGTCCCCCCCACCTCCAATGGCAGGAAATGTAAAATAAACTTCTATTCTATTCTATTTTGGGGACCCCTATGACGAGGGGAGGGCAGGGCAACAACTCTGCATACCTTACCTTAGTCAGGTTGAAGTGATTATCCAATAAAAATGAACCCTCATCCATCAATCACTCTTAGCAAAACCAGAAATGTGCATCCTCAAAGACCCCTCTAGCTTATGACGAATTTTTTCTGGGAAAAAAAGGAAATTAAGCTCAGTAAATGAAAGATGGGAGTGCATATACCACCTGTTCACCTTGCTTATCTTGTACAATCACAGGATTGTTTTGATCTCTTTTGCTTAGAAATTCGGGGAATTTATGAAAGTATACATACCTTGAGGTATCTGACCACGTACAAAGGAGATTTTTTGAGAAATTTGATTTTTTTTTCAAACTATTTATGACTTTTACATGTATTGTCAATTACAAACAGTGTAAATACAAGATTATTTGAGAGTATAATATATTTAGAGAAATAGGAAGATGTGTATTACATTTGAATGAATCAAAACGGTTAACACTCTTCACAAAATGGTTATGCATCCATCCTATTGTTCTTTGCACACAAGTTATGGAATGTAAAGATGAATGAAATGAACCAACATCTTAGAAAAATCACGAGATGCAAAAAAGATATGGGTAAAAATATGCGCATATAAACATTTTTTTCCCTTACATTTACAACTTAATTTTTCTGAAATCATCTGTAAATTTAAAAAGTGTATCAGAAACAATAAAACGTTGCTGCAGTTGATGTTCATTTCATTGTTCCTATTATTTAAAACACGAGCTGAAATTCTTATGTAAATACCTCTTTTAGTTTAGAGATATCACGTTAACGGTGGGGAATGTTTATGAAAATTAAAAATTGAATTTAAAGGCGAATTTTAGCTGAAAAATATATGGCCCTGGATGAGCCTTTCCCTAAAAAAGAGAAATTGTTTTGGAAAGAAGAAAGTCTGAACTACAAGAAATAACAACAAAACAATAATTCGTCAATGTTGTCGACAGCAAGTGTTTTCAATGTAGTCGGATACCTGAATGGGAAGGGAGTTATAATCAATCAATATATTTCATTTTTTACTATTGGTATCAAATGGGCCCCTCTATGCGTTAACATTTCAGATTAATTTAACACTATGTCTGGATAGCGGAAAATGTGCTTCGTCGCATTTTGGGCATACTCATTAAATAGTGTTACTTGTTTGACATTGAATTGTAAAACCCTCCTCACTTTTGCGCATGCGTTAGGGTCAAAATAGGGGTGAAAGGAAAGGTGATGTTTATATCGAACAATGGAAAGTCGCGATTTTATGCGATGTAAACTTCACAGATAATTAGTAATGCAGAAGGGTAAAAAGGTACTAATGCATAATAAAATATTTAAGAGCAATTTTTATTTAATTCAGAGGACATAAACAATAAGTTATGAAGAATAAATAAAATATTTCAGTATTTAAAATTTGGCAATTACTTCTTTACAAAATAATAACGATCTTTTTTATAATACAAGGACTTATTTTTTTTATATCATATTCAATTTTTTCGGCATTATTTTAAATCGCCTTTTTTTTAGCTCCTTTATCATAAAATTTAATGACGTTATGCAAAATTTTCTTCGTAGAACTCCTTAAAGCCTTTTTTGAAACTTGAATTACTCGTTTCAATACGAAATTTTGAGTTAAAATTTAAATGAGGTCAGAAACGACACAACACTCATAATTAAAAAAAATGAACTAAAAAATATCCAATGAGGTAAAACCATAATCGAAGGTGAATACCGGAAAGGTGCCCATCGCTCCGCGTCTCACGCCTTCATGAGATGGAATCATCAAAATGTGGTACGTCATGGTAAAATATCGTCAGCATTTTTTCAGCAATTTTCCATTTCTATCCTCAAGAACTATTCAAGCGAGTTTTCCGTCGTCTTCCACTTTTTTTAACCAGCTTGAAAATGCCCACGACAGCGGTGGAAATATTGTCCGTAAACGAAATTCAACCCATCATGTAAAACTTTGAAGTGACGTAGCTTCCGTCGTCGTTTACTGACGAAAAGTGTGGTGCACGTTAAATCCATCAGGCCAAACGTCCTCTCGCTGATATATGGTGGAAAAGCGGGGAGTGCCAGCTCAAGTGTCGTCCTCGTCATCTGACGATGGTTCAAAATTACGAGGTCCAAATTTTTAAGAGACGTCGCTTTTGTTGTCGTTTGCTGATGAAAAGTGCGGACGATATCTCGCCCAGTGATAGGGCCTTAAAGGCCTTATCACGCGGCAAAATATCTTCACTTCAAAGTGTCACATGATTGGTTGAATTTCGTTTGTGAACAATATTTCCGTAGACATTTTCGAACCAGTTCGAAAAAGTTGTCGAAATATTGTCCGCAAACGAAATTCAACCAATCATGTGAGAGTTTGAAGTGACGTCACTGTGTGACGTCACTTTCCTTGTCGTTTGCTGACGGAAAGTGCCGAAGATATTTTGCCGTGTGATAAGGCCTTAAGACTACCGTCTTTGATATCCATAACTCTCCTGTCGATTCATCACTGCTATAAAATAAAATAAAAGCGTAATTTTTTTCCAGGGAAAAAAGCAACTATTAAAAATAACGTAAGATTAATTCCGCTGTAAAAGAGGGGTGGAGAGAAAAAAAGGGGATTATGTGAATATAGTATGTTATTTAAGGGAAGGGTGAAATATATTAATCCCTTTTGCGTATCATACAATGAATTAGAATATAAATACATAAGATATCTTATTAAGAAAACCCCCTTTTAAAACGAAATACGTTATTCTTAAAAAAAGAAAAAGCAAATCATGTATTTTTAAAATTATTCTATTATTTCTTTCATATTATCCAATATAAATTTTAACTAAGTATCATTTCATAATTCCAAATAAAAACTAAAATTAGTGTCACATATTTTTATATCCGCGCAAAATGAATTTGCATAAGATTCTTATGTTTTTCTGAACTGAAACCCACTTTTAACCATCTGAAACAACTCGAAACATAAAATGCATTCTCTGTTTTTCTTTTAATGTCCAACTGAATCTTTCTTATCCGTTGACCAACAGTACTTGCATTCATTTCGTATGTTTACTTGAGCTTGGTATCTGACTACGTTTAAAGGAAAAATTTTGTGAAATTAAATTTTTTTTAAAAAATATTTGTGACTTTTTAGATATGTTGTCAATTATAAACACTATGAATACAATAAAATTATTTAAAAATATGATATACTTAGAGAAATAGGAAAATGTGTTGAAAATTTGAATGAAATGGAACCAAAACGATGAAAACTACGCGAAATGGTAATTCGGTAATCCTATTTTTCTTTGTACTCAAGTTATAGAATATAATGATGAATGAAATGAATCAAAATGTAGCAAAAATCTTTAGATGCACATAAATCATGGGTATAAACATACGTATAAATGCATTTTTTCCATCCATTCGCAACTTCATTCTTCTCAAAACACCTATAACAGAAAAAGTATTTCACCAACCCTAAAACTTTTGGTTCATTTCATTGCCCATATCGTTTAAAACACACGCTGACATCTTGATGTAAATACCTCTATGAGTTTTTGAGATTTCGTGTTAATGGTGGGGAATTTTCATGAAAATTAATGTTATGAGCAAATGGAAGACACATTTTAGCTGAAAAATAGGTGACCCTGTATGATAGGTCCAATTTTCCTATTCGCAGAAAAAATAAATTGTTTTGGAATGAGGAAAGTCTAATCTGCAAGCAATAACAATTTTTTAAAAAATTGCCAGTGTGGTCGATAATTTGTGTTTCTAACGCAGTCAGACACCTTCTGTACCTTTAACAGAATATTGGCGGTCATCAGCCATTTAGAGGAATTGTACAGAACGAACATCTCACTTACTGATAAGAGATGATTGATTGTTGATTGCCATTTCCCATGACATTATCACCTTTTTTTCCCCGTGGTAAAACATTGAGCTCCTTAAGGAATGTGAAAAACATCCTAGAAATGTTATCTCATTTATTTTTCAGTGTGCCTGCTTTTTTTTATTTTTTTTTCTCAACTGCTTTCCCTGGATTTTAAATATGAAAAATACGATTGAAATTTTCGAAACATGTCAGTATCTTAGAAACTTAAAGGCCTTATCATACGGCGAAATATCGTCAGCACTTTCCGTCAGCAAATGACAACGAAAGGGACGACACTTGTGTGACATCATTTCAACGTTTCGCATGATTTGTTGAATTTCTTTTGCAGACAATATTTTTTCGGCATTTTCCAACTGGTTAGAAAAAGTTGTCGATTATGAAACTTGCTTGACCGGTTCTTGAGGGTAGAAAAGGAAAAGTGCTGACGAAATTTCCCCGTGTGATAAGGCCTTTAAAGATTTTAATGACATGTCGCTGCTTTAACCCGTTCACTGCCACTACCCGCTCCTGATTAAGGACCGTCTATCTCATGAGATGACCCCTTCTTTGCTATCGTTTCACTGCGGTAGAGAAGGTGTCCTCTAATAACACAGATGGTTTGGTCCCAGAACAGAACGGAATCTACTAGCTATCCCGTAGTTGGCAATCAACGTGAAACTGAAAAATCCACAAAGTGTGAAGAACATTTGAAAACAAGATACCAGTCACCTCATTTTTGCTAGCCAGGTTAGGCTCAGATCAACTTCAAGAAATATGTAGCACTAGTTATTGCCCGAGACACCCTTCGCGTAGAAATTTTGATGTGTATGTACGAAAAGCTAACAAATCATGAAAAATATAAAAAAAAAAGAAACCTAACCAAAAAACGATACATTTAAAAGTATGAACCTGTACGAAAAATATATAACAGAAATACAATTTAATTTAAAAAATACTCAACTAACGTAAAAACAATTTACATTGTACACTCAAAATAAAACAAAACAGCCAATCAAGTCCGTTCAATTATATTTTATTTATGGATCGACATGGAGTTAGTTACAACAGTATTATACGCATCATTTTTAAACTTTTAATTGAATGACAACATGGTTGTCAACAATCACTCGACAACTTTCAACGCCAGTTGGAGTAACGCACATGTTCGACATTTCTACGACAGTTGGGGTAATGCAATGCAGATTAGAAATTTTTTATTTCCTTTATTCTGTTTTCATTTAAAAGTACTTCAGAATGAATCCGAAAGATCAATTCATTAATAATGTTTGATTTTAAATATATCAAAAACAAAGAATATAAATAGAATCGTTTGAAATATTAGGTCGAAATTCTCCTAAGTCTAACCTCATTTCTGTTAGGGGAAAAAAACTGGAGTCTGACTCATCTTTTGCGGGATTCGGTCTCAGCTTTTTGGCGCGAAAGTTGGCTTGTAATAAATAAAAAATGAGCCACTCCATGAACCGGAATAAAAAGTAGCCTGTGGTCTATTCCCGATTACAATCTATCTGTGTGCTAAATTTCATTCTATTCCGTTCTGGCGTGATTGAGTAACATCCAACCATCCATCCAAACTCTCACATTTATAATATTAGTGTAGATTCTCACATTGATTGATTATACTGGTTCCAAATCTTATATGTAGATGACATGGCAACCATTTTAATGCTTGAGTACGGATAGGATTAGTTAATGAGTGACCGCAAATGAACGAGTTAGAAAAGTGGATTTAGAGATCTTTTCGCAAAGACTTCTACTGAAAAATGGTAATACATCAAACTGGTCGGCTATTTTTAAAGTGGTCGTGCACACAAACACACAAAACGCAACATTAAAAAACATACAATAAAAAAAAGGTAAGAACTGAATGCCTGACAATTTAGGGTCAAGATGACCCCACGCGTGGTCATCTAGGCAAGGTCAGTACAAGGTTAATGATGTGTACAAATGCAACTGTTGAACATCTACCATGTTAACATACGAATTAAATCGGTAGTAGGACAAATGCGTACGGATCATAAAAGGCCTTTAAATCATGCGTAGCTCTTTGAAAAAAAGGGGGGGTAGGAAGTGATTAGTCTAGGTTTGCTAAAAACATGTTTTTTGTTGGCAAGAGTGTTTGGAGGGAAAATGTATTGGTATTTTAACTAAGTTTTGATGCGTAAACATAAGCAAAAAAAACCCTTTGTCTTCATATGTATATGCTGGCTATTAAATTCCACAAATATATACTTTGGTGGGTAGAAAAGTGATTTTTGAATTTTGAATTATAATTTTAATGAATCAAAAAATAAAAGAAATATTGATTTTTTTTCGTGATAACTTTCTAAAAATTTACAGTAAAAAAATAGTTTTTACAGTATCTTAAAATTCAAAAAATACATAATACATTCATAATGCATAAAAAATACATACAATAAAAAAACGCACCTAGAAATATTTCATCTTGTCTTTTGTCTTATTACTAAGAGTATCCGTTGTCTTATTGTACGCAAAAGTCCTACAACCCATAAAATCATGTACACGAGAAGTAATAAAATACGTGATAACGTAATAATCAGGATTTTTCTTTTTAGTTTAGTTATATTAACGTCCCATTTAAAGCAACACGAGAGCTATTTTGGGACGGACCTCGTCATTTTGAATCAGGGTCAGACGACGAAGACGACACCTGAGCTGGCACCCCCCTCTCTGCACACCAGCGGGAGGACGTTTGGCCTGACAGATTTAACGGGCAAGAGACCCCTCACACGACGGCTTTTCAGTGAATCGAGTCTCGAAGAACCTGAAACCCTCTGGTTCCGAAGCCGAGACCTTGCCATCACGGCCCTGAGTTTTCTTTTTAGGATTCTAAGAAAGAAAATATTGAATTAAACGGTATGGTAATCTATAGTGTGGTTTTTGTAAAGTTGTTGACTCATTTTCTACCATCTTATTTATTAAAATTAAAGAGGCTATATGATTTTGAAAAGCTATAATTCTCAATATTTCTGTATCTATATTGAGCAAATTATAAGAGAAACACGGACAATACATGACTTGTCAAAGCGTAGGAAATTTATAATACTCAGAATGCTACCAATTCAAAATCAGCTGCCAACAATTATTTTGAAAGAATTGTATTAATATTATTGTTGATTTTTACAGTAAATGTATCCGTTTTTAATATTATTCTTGATAATTTACAGTAAATGTATCCGTTTTTTTAATTAGCTGTTTATGAGTTTCAACAATTTAATTATAATTCTAAAATTGAAGATTTTGTAAACATTTCGATATCAATTTATATGTTACCGATGTAACAGTTTCATAAAATGTTAATATGAAATCCATTCTCAAGGCCTTATCAAACGGTGAAATTTCGTCAGCGCTTTTCCGTTTCTACCCTCAAAAACCGGTCAAGCAAGTTTCATAATCGACAACTTTTTCGAACCAGCTTGAAAAGGCCGTCGGTAATATTGTCCGCAAACGAAATTCAACCCATCATGTGAAACTTTGAAGTGACGTCACACAAGTGACGTTACTTTCGCTGTCGTTTGCTGACGGAAAGTGCCGAAGATATTTTGCCGTGTGATAAGGCCTTCAGAGAACCAACATCTTTTATTTATTTGTAAAAGAAACTCTTCAAAAGCACAGAGTTGCGTAGTGTCATGAAAAGTCATTAAAAAAAGCTTAAATTTGAAAACCATTTTTACGCGTCTTAAAACCGCTTGATTTAGGAGGAAAAGTCCTTAATTCTCTAAGACTACAGAGATGTTCTTCGTTGTTTCCGTATCGGTGAATACGCTAAATCGATAACAGTCATAAATATTTGTTTAATCGATATATCAAAAAAGAAAGTCAACTAAAAGGAAATTCGATTCCAGACACGTTTAACTGTTTGAAGAAACTTTGCTCATGCTATTTAAATTTTTGCCTGCGAATCATTTTTTAAGATGCATAACTTTAAAGACAGCAGTAACTTAAAGTTTTAGCATTATTAATACGCTAAATAGACAGCAGTCATAAATCTTTGTTTGCTGGATATATCAAAAAAGAAAACCGACGAAAGGGAAGCATTCGGTGAAGGGATCAAACAGTTTAAACCCACGTTAAGATAATGGCTAATGAACTTTTTTTCCGCGCGTTTTTTCAACGTTAGACACCGTTTTGAAATATTGGAATGGTTATTCCGAAAGAGCTTAATGCTAAATATGCCGAACTGGTTGCAACTTAAAAAACGTTTCAACTTTAAGCTATGAATTTTTTGCCTTACACATCGCTCTGAGGGGTGGGGTATTTTTAAACAAATTTTGTCATTTAAGTTACATAATTTGGTTTGATACGTTTCTTTTATTACGCAAATCTTCAAATATTTTTACGAAAATCTTCAAATATTAAATACATTTGAAGGTTTTTTTAAAAAAAAAATATTCCGAACATCGTTATATACCGTAAAGAAAAAAAATAATAATAAGTTACTAAACTTTAGAAGCTCTGTCATCACTTTTCATGGTAGTTTCGTCAGTCTTATATTGGCAACTATTCCAGAATACTTAATTCTTAGCTTTACCCACTTGACATACGAATTTACTTAACTTCCTGATGAAATGACGAATTCAATAGATTCCTCATTGCAATTTTGCTATTATTTTAATTCCTTTAATAGTAATACGTCTCAAGTGACTTTTTTTTGTGACTCATTTTAAATTATTCAATACTTTTCCCTTAATTGCAGGTTAAAAATTCAATCATTCGATGCGCGTCTTGAACACGTCTTTGTAAGGGAAGTGGTTAATAGCACTACATCTAACATTTTCCCAATTTCAATCCTATCTATGTCGAATCTTATTTTCTGTTGCGTATATAAAAGTCAAACTTTGGGTCATGATGTTCTTCTGCATTTCTGACGACAATTTTAGAAACGATATATCCATCTAAATAATTGGTCCTTTGTTTAAGAAATATTGAAAAATATCACAGATCTTGATTATTAATCTTATAAAAATCGACTTAAACGTTTACTAATGATAGGTTTATTAGCAAAGATAGTTTATTAATTTAATTTTAATTATTCTCTTTCGTTTTTGTCGAAATCAAAAAGACATCAATTGTTTTACAATCGATGACATAGAGCAAATATTATGAAAATACAGAAATAAATATTAAAATGTAAAAAATGCACAGTTAAAATTTTTCAATAAAAATTACGCTTTATTATAAAATAGTAAATAACCTAGGATTAAAAAATGAGCAGGTTTACACATGCGTATATGCACAAAGTTTCTTAATTTTTTTGAGTTAATTAGCCTTGAAACATATCTGAAATTCTAATTTGTTCAGACATTGTTGGAAACGAGGCCTGTCATCGCGCCTCGATCAAGACATAGAGTTTTTTTAGTTTTTTTAAAATAACCATTTTTTTCAACGATGAATAGAAAAAGAGAGATTTTTCTATCATTTTAACTTTTAAATTGCTAATAAAAATTCTATAAATATTATTTTGATGGAGGCATAAAACATCCACTGTATTATGCAGATCATTTTAACGTATAAATAACTGTATTTAGTTAATATCTTATTGAGTTATGATTGTTTGAATGGAGTAACACAGTGAAAAAATATCATTTATCATAAAATGAGTTTTCTTAAAAAAGCCGAAGCTGCAGTTTTTAGTGAAAGTAGAAAAATCTTTATAAATCGAGAAATATTCCGAGTATTGACTATATCTAGGTCGATATCTTATTGATATTTCGAAAAAATTTCGAAGTTTCAAATGTGTACATATACCGCAAACATTTTTCTGAGATATATCATAAATTATTTAAAGACTTTTTGCAGTGCACAGAAGACTTCAAAGCTGAATGATTCTGGTTTCTATACTCTTATTGTTAAAAAAACATGTTTGGTTTCAAGATTAAAGTTTTTGTATTAGTTGAAATGAATTCAATTTTATTTTACAAATTAAAGTTCAAGTTATAGACAAGATTATAGAAAATTAGGGCAAAAAACTGCTTGTAAAAACGGTGTAAACTTTCTAAAAAAAACATGTGATTGTCAAATTTTGAAGATTAGAAACATTTTGCCTAGAAAGCTGTTAAAGCATGAAATTAATACAAAAATAAATAAATAAGAATGCAAATAATGACTATACAAAAAAAAAATAATTGAACATTATACCGAACATGAAAATATAAAATGAATATGGAAACTATTCATTGTGAATAAATGTAAAAAATAGCTTCATTGTAATTCATGGTTTGATATGAATTTTGGACAAATGAGAAATCAAATGGAAGAATTTACCTCAGTTGTTTATTACTTGATAAATAAAAAAGAAAATTATTCTTCTGAACTAGTTTCATTTCTTTTGAAAAAGTCCCCGATAAGAAAATATTAATTAAATGGTAAAAGAATTTTCAACCAAGCATTGTATATATAATCCACAAACGGATTCATTCCAACCACAACATTTTTACATTCAAAGTTTAATCTTTCATTTGATGATCAGCATTCTCAATCTTTTAGAAATGCACCTGCAATTTATTTAATAGCATTTTCCGTAATTTAAGGGGCTTTTGCTATTCTTAACCCGTTGCCTGCCAACTCCGAGATAACTCGTCGATTGCGTTCTTTTCTAGAACCCTCTCTGTTTTTAGATGACACCTTCTCTACAAAGTGAAGAGATGGCGAAGAAGTCTAATAAGGTAGATGGTCAGGTGTGGGTAGTTGCGGTGAATGTGCTGATCAAAATGTACCTTTCATTTTTCTGAGTTGTGTGTTAAATGAAAAAATCTCTTCGTTGTTGAATGAAAGTTGTGGAAATGCTCTTTTTGTATCAACAAAATATATCTTCCTATCATTAGTTCAATTGAAATTAATATCTTTTAATTAATTAAAAAGTTTTGATGTCATAACCTATTATATATATATATATATATATATCAAAGATCGAGTTAATCTTACTGACTTTTAAAAAAGTGTCGATGAAAAAAGTGAGCACAATTGGAAATAAGATAATTATTCACATCTGAAAAATAGATAATTGTAAATAGATAATAATCTAATGCTAGCTTTCTCTAGAAATTGATGTTAAAATGCTTTTCAATAAACCATTGGACCATCATTCTTTTTTAAAATTCAAAATTGAATTCTGATATGCAAGAAAGTATTGATACGATACTTTCCGATATACAAGAAAGTATTCCTATTTACCATTGAAAGAAAAATCATACAAATAACTTTTCATACGGCAACCTTTGACTGCATACTGACTTTAAGTACTGATTCGAATATAAAATGTGTTGTTTTTCAAAGGAAATTTATTCAAAATTCTATTTGGACTTTTGTTGTGGTTTTCTGTGCCATGCTAAAAACTTTATTTATTTTGAAGTTTAAAAAGTCGTGTAATAAAAGATATCTTTTTCTTCAATAAAAAATAAATGGAAAGTTAAAAATATAATAAAACATTATCATATTTTGACTACTTAATATTCTATAATCTAATTATAAATCAGTTCAATGATTTAACTAATAAAGCAAGCAGTTACAGTTAATTTTTACCCTTTGCAGTGTGTCTTTCGTATCGAATTTTAAATTTTTAATTAGTAATTGAGTAAAATTATGAAGCAATGCAAAATGTAAAATTGACTTTAAAATGTTTCAATAGCTTAAACACTATTAAAATTATCTATATAAATAAAAATGAATGTTTATATGTCTCTTATATCTTCCTAAACGGTTCATATGGTTACGATGAATCTTCGACAACACTTTCCTTGCACTTACGCGAAGTCTATAGATATAATACAATAAATTGCAATATATTTTCATTAATATATTTCATAGATTGCAATAAATAATATATTGCAACATATGCAAAATATTTTCGGATCTATTAACCATGGATTAACCTCCAAATAATTCTCCAAGGAGACAATAGATTCTATAAAGATGCTAAACTCAAGTTGGATGTTAATATTTTGCAGCTATTGTACGTAAATGCAATGCCTTTCTCTGAGGTCATAGTTTTACTAGAGAGTGTGCGAGAAAGTTTGAGGGAACCAGCTCTAGAGGTGTGAAATTTTAACTAAACATTTAATAGAATTTCAGAGTTTTTTGCTATAACTTCAGAAAATTTTATAGCACAAATCATTTTCACCATCTTAGTTTTCAAAAATAAATCTTTTCAAATATATTAAAGATTTTGTGGTATAAATATAGTTTCTACCTTTAATACATTTTAAAAGAAAATATTTAATCACATTTCCTAATGATATCACATTTCCTATTGAATGGATATGAAACGAATCACGAGATACAACAAATAATTTCTTTCACTACCACTCTGAAAGAACATTAAGCTTCACAATTCTAAAAGAATACGCAAATCTAATAAACAAAAATAAATATTGGTTTGTAGAATAAAAATAGAATAAGTATTATTTATGCTTCAATTTCAATGAATGTACTCAATTGCCGACAAAAAAAAAATAAATATTCTTCCTATCATTCTTTATTAAACAAGATAACTATTTCAAATTCCAAACGATATTTCCAATATCATTTCTTAAGCCATTTAGTATCATTATAAAAACCAAATACTAATAAATATCTCCAATAGAATTAAATCTCAAAATTATAAGTGTCGTATCAAGAAGTCAAAGAAATTCGTAGGTTCAAGTGATAATCATATATTTACTTACCTTTGACGAAATCAAAGAGTAAATCCGAAGTTTCAAAATGCCCATATGCAAAACATATCCAAAAATCCATGAGGGTTTGCAACTGAAATCATTCCCTTCTCATTTTATTGTCAAAATGTTTAAGAGAATCTGCCGTTCCCACATGCCTAAAAGCCCTTAGATAGTCATCACTCTTTCTAATCACATTAAAATAATGACACTTGCATAATGAATATCTTAAGATAGACAACAATCACGGCTGGTTCGCTCATCGGTTTCTAAACGAAGGAATTTAGGCACAAAAATTGGAGTTCAGCCTGCATATTACGCGCGCTGTCTGGGTGCATGATACAACGTTTGCTTTTTGCAATTAAGTCGGTGCATCAGAGGAGCCGACAAAGGAATTCTTCCAATAAATAGTCCAATCATTGCTTTCGACTCAGCAGTACCGGAGACAGAAGGAACAATCGTCGTATGCGAATGCGTAGGAATAAATGCTCAACCGAATTCAATGCGTTTGCTGAAGAAGAAATGGAAGGAATCAATGAAATATCCCAATGAATCCTTTAAACATTTTTTTTTTATTATATAGTAAATATGGCAAAAAATTAGTCAAATATCCTAAAGAATCCTTTTAAACCTTTTTTTTTTTCCTTTTTGGCCCATGATAAACATAACTTTATAGTAAAATTCAAAGACATTTTACTATAAAGTATTATAGTATTATAATATAAAGTATTTACTATAAAGTATAATAATATTATACTGTAAAGTATTTACTATTAGTAATTTATTTTACTATAAAGTTTACGTTCATTGTCCCATTAACTTTATAGTAAATTTTTATATGGCAAATAATTAGTCAAATATGCTAATGAATCCCTTTAAAACCTTTTTTTTTTTGTCCATGATAAATATAACCTTATAGTAAAATTTTATATGGCAAACAATTAATCAAATGTCCTAATGTATCCATTTTAAATATTTTTTTAAATGATAACTTTAATTTTTAAAACTTTTAAAATAATAACTTTTTAAAACATAACTTTATAGTAAAATTTTATATGGCAAACAGTTAGTCAAATATCCTGATGAATCCATTTAAAACTTTTTTTGTCCATAATAAATATAACTTTATAGTAAATTTTTATATGGCAAATAATTAGACAAATATCCTAATGAATCCTTCTATTTATTTATTTATTTTGCCCATGATAAACATAACTTTATAATACATTTTGTATGGCAAATAAATTCATCGAAAAAAAAGTAAAAATGCGAGCATTTTGAAGAAATTCGTTAACTTTGTGTAAATATGTATAATTTAATATGATTTTTATAAACGGGGAAAAATTTAAATATTTTAACAGCTTAAATTTTTGTAGCCCGCCTTCATCTTGTCATAGGGTAGTGCGTCTTCCCTGTGATCTGGGCGTCTTGGGTTCGAGTCCCTGTTCTTCGTCTGTTCTATCTGTGAAATGTGTGAATGTGCCCTCCCGGAAAAAGGGGTCATGCAAGCGAACGAGTGATGCGTGAGTGGCAAAGTCGTACTCTTGGCCCTAGTTGGGGCTACTCAAACAAGAGACGCTTCCTATCGGCTTAAATCGCTATCTCCCGAACTCGCTGTCTTGTCCAATGGCAACTGCCGTAAGAAACAACACACCCTGTTTTTCCCGTGCATCGATTTATCGAATTTTGCAAGTGAAAAATAAATCATTCAAAACGCTAAATATTTAATTTACTTTGTATCCTTAGGCTGGTTGCACACACAACGTTTTTTTTCTTCTGTCAGTATTTTGCCGAGACCACTCTCAGAAATCAAATGCTTACACACACGGCGTTTGAATTCCAACTCCGTCGTAAGAGTCAGTAGAATTTCATCAACGAATAAATTTACTTTAATCGTGCTATTTAAACTAAGTACTGCTTAAGGGTAATTTGATATGAATAGAGTGCAAATTCTATCATTATTATCTTGTCTTCGAATGAAGAGGAAAAGGGGGGGGAATAGACTTATTTCGATTTATTCAATGAATGGGAAAAAACGGATCTTGCATCTGATGATCCGAAATCGCTAGTGACAGTGGGCGTCTGCACAGAGTCCGATGAAAGGAGGATTGACCGAATTTTTATTTGTCCGCCAAGTGTGTAAGCTCTATTATAATTCAATACACTACAGTTTTTGTGAAATAAGCGATCAGAAAAAAGCACTGAGTGTTCAACCAGTTTTAGATAAGTCAGTTTAATGGATTTCCATTTGAATCAAAATGAGAAAAATATTCCCAAAATAGGAGGTATCATCTGATTAGGTAGTAGAGAAAAAAAGCAGTGAAGTGGTTAACGTGTCCGCTGCCATGAATCGTTACTGTGACTCGCGCTTTTATCTAATAACATGCTCACTCCTTTGCTTGCTCTTAGTTGTAGCAGAGAGAGAATATCTCATTCGATAGTAAGTACGAACGACAGGCAATTCGCATGACGCACGTGCTAAAACAAGGAGTTAAATATAAATTCACTCCACTTTCATCGAATTATACGCTGAACGAGAATTTTTACTTCTTCTTCTTGTGTACAGCCGACCACCCCCCACCGCCACTGAACGTAGCAGTACAGACCGGATTTGTTAGGGTCGACTTCTGAATGAGTATTTTCCAACCTTACATGGATCGAGCATTCAAACTAGCATTTCTTAGATGATGTTTACTACTTCCTGAATCAGGAATGAGTCGGTCTCTGATTTGGATCCCAACTCTGACTTGCGGATGGATGAGTGAGTTCGACCGCCCCCTCAAAAGGGTTGTGTCACGTATGTTCGAGCAAAGTCGTCCTTTCGCCTGAACGGTGCTCGTTCACAATGAAAGACGCACACCTCTGCCTTCATTCGAAAGAGCTCCCCTCATTCGGGCTTGGTATGACCAAGTGGCATTAGAACCATCCCCCACCCCATCCAGAAAAATGTTCTTGAAGTATTTTCGGAAACCGTTTGGAAAAAATTGCTGTCCTGTGTTGATATCAGCAGGATTTAAACGATACTTTAAAGAACCGTAAGTAATTAAAGGATTAAAAATGATGAATTCAGTTATTTGAAAATTATAATTCCCAGATCCTTTTATCCAGGTTAAAATAGCTGCGGAAGAGATGAGTGATAGATGTGATATCTGTAATGAGGCTTAAACAAAGTCTTCTGTCGTGTTGGCTGATGGCAGTTGGGGCACGTTCAATATGTCGTGACTGCAAAGTCCTCCGCGTTCCCATCACAAATGATACCTCTGGATGTACTGAGTCGATCTCTGATTCGGATCAGAATTCTGACTTTCGGATGGATGGATGAGTTCGACCACCCCCTAAGAAGGGTTGTGTCGGGTGTGTTCGAGCAAAGTAATACCTTAACCCCTTCCTTCTCGCTCCCATGAAAATGACGGGGTGAAATTTCTACCTCTATTTCTCTCGCCCGTGATATTTCCGGGCTGGCCTATTCAAAACTAATGCGCCAAAAATATTAAAACAATCTATTTCTTATGCCCAGAATTATGTTTATTACTTAATATAACACCAGATGGCTGTCCTAGACTATTTGCAATGTTTTTATAGATAGATAATTTATTTTAAACTATACACTCAGTTTTGTATACTTTTCTTGAATAAAAAAAGGCGCTTTTATTACCATTTTCCGTGACCGTTCCGTGATCATGTGACCGTTTAGGGGTTAATGATGCTCGTTCACAACGAAAGGCGCACACCTCCGCCTTCATTTGAAAGTACTCCGCTCATTCGGCTTGGTATGGTACCAAATGGCATTAGACCGACCCGAGTTTATCTTAGTTATATTAACGTCCCATTCTAAAGCAAAACTAGAGCTATTTTGGTAGGGACCCCATCATTTTGAAGCTCGGTCAGATGGCGAGGACGACACCTGAGTGAGAGATGTGACACCGTAATGATGCTTAAACAAAGTCTTCTTATTGTTTTGCGAACTCTTCAACCAAATAGAGTTAACGTGTCATCATATTCGTTGTTATTAATCTTTCTAAATCTTTTCATCTGCGAAATTGTGTATTAAACCCTTAACGGTAGCATAATTTTAAAGAAAATGGTCATAAAAATGCGTGTTTTTTTATTCAAGAAAATTATGTAAAACTGAGTGAATAGTTTAAAATAAATGAACTATCTCTAAAAACATTGCAAATAGTCTAGGGTAGCTGGTGTCTGTCTGGTGTTAGTCTGGTGTTATATTGAGTAATAAACATGTATCTTCGCATAAGAAATAAATTGTTTTAATGTTTTTGGCGCCTTACTTTTGAATAGGTCAGCCCGGAAATATGACGGGCGCGAGAAATAGAGGTAGAAATTTCAGCCCGTCATTTTCACGGGAGCGAGAAGGAAGGGGTTAATAAAACTATTTTACAATATTAAAAGTAATTCAATCTCTTTTTTTAGTTGCTTATTTGTTTTTACTTGTGACTCAAAAATTTATCTCCACACAGTGTAAAATAAAGTCTCCTGAAATCGTCTGAATATTAAAAACCACAAAAACTCGAAAAATAGTGAATGTATATTGGAGATATTTATATTATTTTGTGGCTAGCTTATTCAAGAAGGTTTTAGTACATTAAAGTCATATCAAAGTAAAAAAAAAAAAAAATGGAGTTTTAAAATTTGTCGTTTAATTCTTCCGCGCATTCGCGAAAACTCGAAACTGAGCTCGTGAAAATAGCAAGAGCTGTGATATGAGTATGCAATATCTTTCTTTGTTTGCGCGGGATTTATAAAAGTAGTTTAAATCTCATTGCGTCCAAAGAAAAGAAATCCAGTCTTGGCCGGAATACATTAGATGTCGATTGGTTTGGTTATATTAACGTCCCGTTTTGAAGCAACTCCAGGGCTATTTTGGGACGGACCTCGTCATTTTGAACCACGGTCAGATGACGAGGACGACACCTGAGCAGGTACCTCCTCTCCACGTCACACCACACCTGTGGGAGGACGTTTGGCCTAACAGATTTAATATGCAAGAGACCCCCTCACACGATGGTTCTTCGGTGGAATTGATTCTCGAATCTGAAACCCTTCGATTCCGAAGCCGAGACCTTACCACCAGGCCAGCGCGGCCCCCAATAAATGTCAAAAAGCTTCGTTTGTTGCGCGATGATGAAAAGGAAGAGGAAAGAAACGTTCGGTTAGCGAATACCAGAGAAAGAAAGTCCCCACTTAGAGAAAGAGAATTTTTTGTCCAGCGAAATGACCGTCTCCCTTTCAATCGCACTGCAACTGAATGGCGGAGACAGAATGAATCTCCTGATGAGCGAAAGGATCGTCTGTCTGCTGACAGAAAAAGACAATTACATTTGAGACAGAGGAGAAGAAGTGAAAAAAAAAACATTTGTAACAGTTTTTCAATTGTATATTTTTAGCGCAATGTTTTGTCTACCGGCAAATCCTATTTTTACCTTTTTGTCTAAATATTTCAGAATGTGTGCTATAAGACATGGTTTTGTAGCATTTTTGATGATATCTAAGCATATTTTATGTTTGTTGGACGTTGCGTAACATGCCCATGTCATATCTGGTGGAGGCTAGACTTCAGTTTCAAACTCATTTTTCTTCTTGGATGTTATGCCACGTGGCAACGCCGTGCGGGCACTGCTAGGCTTTGATATATGAATACATTAAATCTACAAACCATATGTTTGCTGTGATATGATGATTCTTTTAAATATTGGACACAGTGAAGGATGAGACGTATTCTTTCCAAACATAATTCAAAAAAAAATTACGGGTAGCTTGTCGTGTCTGTGGTTTCAAATTTCGATTAACCAATCCTAAATTAATCAATTCATTTGTTAACCTCATCTTTCGAAATTGTTTGTCTATTAAATTTTTGCCACCACACTCTTAATTTTCAGCTGCAGTTGGAGAGTGGGGGTAGAATTTCTTAATTTTCAACATAATTCAAACAAAATTTGGGGTAAATTGCCAAGTCTGAGATTGCCAATGTGAGGCATAGTGGGAGTATATCCCCATGGAAATTTTTTTCAATTTTTAAAGGCCATTGGCTTCTACGATTATATCTAGGATTTACCACTTTTAACCTTATAGTCCATCCATCGTAGGTTTTGCAATTTTATCAAGTAACATTTTAAAATTTTCATCATGTGTAATTCAATCTTTTAATGCAGTTCTTTGAAGAGATCTTTTGATGCAATTATTTTAACGTTACCTCTGTTCCACAATAGTTTAACCCCTTCCAATAAGATTTAAGAACGCCAAACTTATGGGTGAAATAGCTATTTCATTTTTATTTGAGAAAACTTAGTTTATTTTATAATTCTAACTAATTTATAATTATTAATTAAAGTTTTATTATTAGTATGAATGTAATTGTAGCTCGTAAGTTGGCATTCAGCATTTCTTCAAAAACTTCTTGCCACTTCGGATTAACCCTCTAGTTTTTGGAGCGCCAGGCATTCCCGTAATTTTTATTACAGACACAAAACGTGATACAAATCCAGAGTATTCACAAAATTCACTTATTAGTCACTATGCGCGTTTTCGTCTTCTTGGTAATATTTCACTATCACTAGTTTCAATATCAATATCAGTTAAATATATGCTTATTTTTTTTATTTTTCTGAATCCCTTTGATCTTCTTGATTTACATTACTCTTATTCATTAAGATGTTTACTTCACTGCATGTTTAGCATTTAGTAAGTCAGATGCTCAGGCTAAATGTTTATTAGAATAAATAAACGAATTTATCAAAATGACTACTAATAGTTTTGCCGTCACTTGTACCCAGACAATCAAACGATATGTGATAGTGATCTATGATATCAGCATAAGTAAAAAAGTACATCCGCATTCAATACATTAGAAATTTTAAATTAAATTAATTATTATATCCAACAGTAACTTTAGTCGTATGAGGAGTATAGCTCGTCATTGTGCTATATGGCATGAAAAATCAATGACGAGCTATACTCGTCATTTTACGGGAAGGGGTCAATAGTCTAACCACACTACTGCCACAGTTTAGCCAAGGTTGGCTCTTGCACCACTAAAATTCCCCAACCAAGTTTGCGGTTCCAAATTTCGATTCACCAATCCTAAATTAATCAATTCATTTGTTGACCTCATCTTTCGAAATTGTTTGTCTATTAAATTGTTGCCACCTCACTCTTAATTATCAGCTGCAGATGGAGAGGGGGAGGGACATTTCATAATCTTCATGAGAAACGCGCCAGGCGATGTCACAACCTCCCACTTAGAGATCAGATGACCCCTGACCTCTCGTTTTGTGTGCAAATTCGCTTTCCCAGAAATCGTCCGCCAGTGACGTGATTTTATGCCTCTCGTTCGTGAGATTAATGGAAAAGAATCTCAGGTCCAGGGTTTAGCGGGGCCCGTAATATATGGAAATCCATTGAAACAGCGCTCTAAACGGCCCTCTTAACTCCCTTATGGCCGGGCCATTTGCTTATTTATGCCCTTCCTTCAGGCGGATTGAGGTTTTCCCACTCAGACAATGAGACGGAAAAAGAGATACTGAACATCTTACATTTTATATTGATGTGGGTCACAAGGAATTAGCGCTCTAGCAAACGTCAAATTTGTTTATCATTTCTAGATGGGTGATGCAACCTTCCACCACTGTGCGGACAGTTGCGTAAGTCCTTCAGTACAGCGAGGTCGTGGGGAAGTGTTTGTTCTTCTGTGATAGATAAGTTCGTGGTAAAAATAAAAGATTCGGGGCGATCCTATATTTATTGAAATCAAATGGTAATCTTTGAATAATCCGGAAAAGAGATCGAAAAATTCGTTTGAAGCAATTCATTTCATATCAAATTATATAAGCGAATATATACGAGTAAATATGTGTAAGGGTATTTTAAAATCTCTCTCTCTATGTGTATAAAACGCATATGTGGACGGAAATTCAGGCTGAATTTGTTAGTCGCAGTTTGGCAACACTTCACTCGGTCACATCCACATGCGCGTGATAAGATTTCAAGCGAAAGCGTTTGAAAAATGAACGGACAAAATTTTTTACGATGGGCCGTATCGATTTTAAAACGAAATCGTTGGAAAGGAGAAGACAGGGTGAATGGAAATTCTCATGATGATGTCGTGTCCATGTTTCCAAGGAAAGGGGTTGTAGTAGCTTTTGAGAGTAAAGAGCCCTGAGCGCCCAGAAGGCAGAAGTTTGACTTCTAGCTCAAATGAAGACGACGCACACAACCAATTTTTGAAAGGGGGGCTCATACGCGCATTTCACAGATAGAACACACGGAAGGGCAGCCATGCCCGAACCAGGACTCGAAATTGGGACGCCCAGAACACGAGAGAAGATACACTATCCCTGTGCTAGGACACCGGCCAAAAGTCTCATGAATCATACATAAGAAGAGTACATTTTTTTTTTTTTTTTTTCATTTTTTAAAAATCCTGTTTCGGAATGGACTGAATATGAACACAGCTGCTTTCAAACTTTTTTTTTTTTTTTGTAAATATCTATTTTTTAAAAACTCTGTTTCCGTGGTATAGTTCCCCAAATTTAAAAAATGGTGAGCAAAGCCCCATTTTTAAAAATGTGTTTCTGTGGTGGATGTATGTAGTTCCTAAATGGGAAATCATTCTTGTTTACAAAGAACTTTTCTAAAGTTCAGCTTTCGAGTGTACTTTTTGCTTCACATTTTTTTTATGTCTTTCATTGTTTTATTACATTTTGGAATGAACTATTTGAATACACTTTTTGCTGCACTGAAGTGGCTCAGTGGATGGCGAGCGAGCGAAGCGATCCGAGAGGAACTGCATTAGCAGTTCTTGGGGTTGGCGAGCAGAAGCGAACAAGAGGAGGAGCCCTCCTAGTTTAATTTAAAGCTAATTAATTTTCTAATTTTTAGCTCCATTTAGCCCATATTAACTTCATTCTAAAAATCATTTCCTGATCCAATTTCCCGTTATCTACTTAATTAGTTGAAGAAATAATTTATAAAATTCTTTAGTCAGCAATTCTCACTGTGAGAGTGATGGATAAAATTGGCCGACCTAAACAAACACTATTTTTTTTTTTTTTAAATCTCTGTGTTTCCCATGCTTTGAAAGTCACACGTCCAGAAATCCCTATGAGTATCCTAATAATATATTATCACTGTAAACAGTATTTTACCTATCAAAATATGGTATATAAGACGAGGGAAAAATAATGTCATGCCTTTTCCCCTCTTCTGCTTTCGTACGCCCTGTGGCCTGACGTGACTGTGTTCGCGCCTTCTTGTAAATAAGCTTTGTCTGCCTGCTTCCGAGAGCGAGAGAATAAAACGAATAAGAAAAATGAAAAGTCTCTTGACTGTTCTCTAAACTACTAACTGCTTTCAAAAATTTTAAATTGTTATAAATATATGTAAGGATATTTTAAAATATAATTTAAATTGTATCAATAAGTCTGCGGAGAATGTGGTGGAGTATTGTGGTGATATCTTAATAACCCAGTAACAGCTACTAAGCATCGATGATCAATTTTGTCTAACGGATATGTCACGAGGCTGCAAATCTTAAGGTTGCGAGTTCGATCCTTGGCGAATTCAATCTCCACCCTGGCTCGACTCCACTAGCCACAAGAACTGGGAAGTTTTAGCGATATAGAAAGGCACTTTTTTTTCCACCAGACGGATGCGCACAGATAGAGGCAGATGACGCCACTGTCACATCTCACATCGATACAGTAAGAAAACTGCATCATTTTGAGACCATCGTATATATATATATATATATATATATATATATATATATATA
>JAPMOQ010040326.1:333162-344889 GCA_026543055.1 Argiope trifasciata
ATATATATATATATATATATATATATATATATATATATATATATAATCATAAAATTATTAAACTTTATAAAAACCCTCCCTCGGTCAACAAAAATTAAAACGAAACCACTAGGTCGAAATCGAAATCAATTCCGAATCAAACGCTGAAAATTCACAAAATAAAAGGTAAATGAAATAGAAACAATTAATGAAACAAATCGAAATTAATATAATTAATAAAATTATGTAAACGAAACAGAAACGGCACTAACCATGGAAATGAAACCAAAACCGGAATCGAAACTAAAATCATTACGGATTCAAACAAATTTAAGAGTTAAAAAAGTCTTTAGTTTTTAAACCAATCATTCTATTTTGTGATCGCAATTACTGCTACAACTAAAATACAAATGAATCTAAATTAATTAACAAAATGAGCCAAGCAAAAAGGAACATAATCGAATTAGAACTATATCCAATAGAAAAAGAATCCAGCCTGAAAACTTCGTCATGGGCCACTTCCAGGCAAGGATTCAAAATAAGGGATTTTCTGTGAGGCATCGATGACGATGGTCAAACTCGTGATCCAAAAAGTACGGCAAAAGAAACATACTAATTTAAACAGCAAAACACAAAAACAAAACATTAAAAAAACATCACCAAATGAAACAAAAATATATATAAAACGTAAAACCACATAAGAATATTCAACCAAAATTAAAAGCTTCCTACCTTGAAATTTATTCAAGATGGATGGAAATTTACTAAAAAGAACGAAGAATGTTGTTGGAGTGATTTCGTAAGTTTTACATCAAATGCAATGATTCGATTATTGCAATGTGTTTAGTATCTGCGTCATGCTTTGATTGTCGATAGGTATGTCTTTCAATTAAATCATTCTATTTGATAGGGACTTTTAATTTGGGAAAATTTTGAAATGAAGAAACATAGGTTTTCGTCTCCGAATTTTCCAATTGTTTTAAGACGAATCAGTATTAAGAGTGTTTGTAGAAACTGTTTGTTCCTTTTTTAATTTAATTTTTATTTTATTTTCTCCGCCCCCCCCCCCTTTTTTTTAATATCATTTATTTTTTATAATTAAAACTGTTCAAATTTTTTTATTGTTCTAGAAACACTCCTTTTTTAAAAAAATAAATAGCAAAAAAATTATTATAATTGGTGTATGCGTGAAATCTTTCAGGGGGACACTAATTATAAAAAGGAAGTTTGGTTTAGATTAGTTATATATACTACTAATACTAATTATAGAAAGGAAATATGGTTTAGTTTAGTTATATGTACTACTATTAATAATCATAGAAAGGAAGTTTGGTTTTAGTTTAGTTATATGTACTACTATTAATAATCATAGAAAGGAAGTTTGTTTAGTTTAGTTATGAGTACTACTATTAATGATAATTATAGAAAGGAAGTTTGGTTTAGTTTAGTTATATGTACGTCCCGTTTTGAAGCAACACTAGAGCTCTTTTGGGACGGACCTCGTCATTCTGAACAGAGGTCAGATGACGAGGATGACACCTGATTTGGCACTCCCCTCTACAAACTTTCACACCACACCACCAGGAGAACGTTTGGCCCCGAAGGATTGAACGTACACCAGACTCGCTTACACTGCAGTTCTTCTGTAGAATCGGGTCTCAAGCCTGCAACCCTCCTGTACCCGAGCCGAGGGTACAGGCCACCGCGACCCTATTTAATGGCATAGCCGAGACCTTATAGCATTATCATTCCCAATGGATTGACCAAACATGGCTCATCCCAACTCCTTGCTGTATTAAGAGGCTGTTGCTAAAAAATTTCAACGGAAAGAAGTTAAAGCCAAAAATGCATAAGAATAAAAGTTCTTTTCTTAAATTTAAAAAAAAGCAAAAAAACATGTATTTAGTTCCGTGATTTAGCACATTTATACATTGTTTTTCTATACTTAGTTCTTTTCTAATTGGAACAATATAATCTGGAAAAATTTATTATAAATATTAAACATTATTTAGCTTTTAAAATACAAGATATTCGTAAAATTTATAATTATAAACATTGTGATAGTATATATTAATATTGCCACGTAGATCGAACTCAAGAAGACACAGGAAGTAGAGTGAAATCAATGCATTCGCTCAACTCTGAACTCAGAACCCTGAGACTGAGAGATCTTCGGCTTTTACACAAGTAGGGAAAGTTCCAGAATACTTTTCTGAAAACATTAAGAAAAGTCCAGAGAACTTATCGGGTAAATAAAGGCCTTATCACACTGTGAAATTTCGTCAGCACTTTTCCGTTTCTACCCGCAAAAATCGGTCAAGCAAGTTTCATAAACGACAACTTTTTCTAACCAGCTAGAAAATGCCTTTGGGAATATTGTCCGCTAACGAAATTCAACCTATCATGTAAAACTTTAAAGTGACGTCCCTTTCGTTGCCTTTTGCTGACGGAAAGTGTCGACAATATTTTGCCTTGTGACAAGGCATTTAGAGAAAGTTCCAGAATCTTCTGGAGCACGAAGATTCTGGAACTTTTTCACGAAGTAACAAAAAAAAGAAACATTAAGTCGACTGAGATTCGAACGCATGATCTCCGGACTATGAGTCCAGGGTCATAACCATTCAGCTATGCACACTCGCCAAAGTTTCGTTTCAATACGGCAATATAATAGTAATTAATTCTTATTCATAATTGTTCCTAATTTTAAAATTTTTGTTAAAGTTATAAAAGTCGGAATTTTGTGGTTTTGTACTTCTATTTATATTCACTTTTTAGTTATGAATATAACTTTCATTTTTATAAATGTTGCAGAAGCTTTAGAACAATTGTCTTCACATCCACTCAAAGATGATGCTTCGAAATGGAATCAAATAATAATTAAATGACTTGATGAGTTTATCATTAAGTTCTATTAAAATAGTGTATTATAATTGATATAACATAAGTGTGCAAAATTTTAAAGCCTCTTGTAAAAAATGATACGAAACTTCATCTTTAGGAACATTAAATAAAGGCCTTATCACACGGCAAAATATCGTCTGCAATTTCATTCAGCAAACGACAACGAAAATGACGTCACTTGTGTGACGTCACTACAAAGTTTCACATGATTGGTAAAATTTCGTTTGCGGACAATATTTCCGACGACATTTTCGAGCTGATTAGAAAAAGTTGGCGATTATGAAACGTGCTTGACCGGTTTCGGGATTGTGGCATTTGCGCTTCAATTATCATTTCCTACCCCCAGTTTGTAGGTTTACTCGAATTTTATTACCTTTGGCAGGAAAATTTGGCGTGGAGCGCATATTCCACTCGTGTTTTTTTTTCGGTGCCGTACCCCTTCGTTAATGATCTTTTAGGCAGTGATAGATTACTTTATGATAAGATAAGATTACTAGGGGGACTCCCCCCCCTTACCGTAAAAGCACTTAGCCCTCATAAATGAACTCCTTATCGTTAAATGGTTGAAATAGGGAAAATGAGAAAAAAATTCTTAACACTTTTCTCACATAATTTTACTTATCAAAATATTTCTGAGCAACTTTTGCCGGAAAATGTTGCTATTAAACAACTTTAAAATACGTGAAACGCCTTCAAAAAATAAAAAAAGGAATTTATTTTATTTATTTATTTACGTACTTTACCTCAAAATTCATAACATGAATACGTTGGTAGATTTTCTTTAAGAAAGACTGTTTGTTAAAATTTGATTTTTGACGTAAGAATGTTACAATTTTCTTTTTTTTTTTTAAATACAGCATAGTCTTGCGAGGAATTTCATGTTTTCATTTGATTATTTGTGTTTAAATTAATTTCATTTAATTTTTCGTGTTTGATTTATTTTGCTGTACTATAAATTACAGTTTCCGAATTAAAAATTGTAATATATTTATATTACAGACATACTGCTAAATTCGTTTTTTGTAAATTGCGAGAAACAAAAATCACCAAAAAGTAACTACATATAAACAGCTGGTCCCAGATTTATAAAATTTGGTACATAAATAATTACTTCTTCACCAATAGATATTTATAGAAAAATATTTTATTGATAAGGATTTAAAGAGTTGCCTTGTAACTCTTGCAAATATAACAAAATTGTAATAGAGGTATTTTTAAGCAATAAATAATGGAATTTTATTTGAAAAATAATTTGCAGTAATAAAATAGAATTAAAAAAACTAAGCAAGTGTAAACTTAAAGAAATAAAGTACCTTTAAGTATTATGAATAATTTTTCATGTATTCATTATTCATTCTTACTTTTACTGGTATTAATTTTTTTTTAACTTACCATCATTGATTAAAATTGTATTTAAGTAGCAGTATGATAGAGAATATTTTGCTGTATTTTAAAAATTTATTAATTGAAATAATTTATTTTACCTCTATTATATTTTCGAATAATAGCATTTTCTTAATAAACTATTTGTATGTACTTTACAATACGTTTTTTTATTAATATATAGCATAACCACTTTACAATGTTGAAATATTGCAAAAAATTTTTTAAAAAATAACATGTCTACTGCTAAATTAATTATATATATTTATCTTAAAGATTATGATAAAAGATGATGGCGGAACTGTAAGTAAACGCATATCCCTAATATTTATTACTAAGGCTCATTTTCTAAAATATTTGACAGATATTATACTTTAATGATTCTAAATTAATGAATATAAAATTATAACATTTATTTCCACTCAAATTTTGAACTTGTACTACATTCATGTTAAAAAAAACTTTTCTTTCTTTAAATGGATCATAAATATTTCATTTGTAGAAAATGTTTATAATATTGAAACTTTCATGTAAATAGAAAATTTCTGTAATTTGAATTAAATTTTCTTCAGCGAAAAATAAAGCGAAGTTTTTTTCCCTCCTCATAGAAGACAAGCAAATTTTCAAATTATCATCAATATTTGAAATTTTTAACAATGAAAATAAAATTATTGCATTTATAACCTTAACATTTCGAATTACTTGATTTGTTGGATATAATCAATGTAAAGTTATACTTTATACTAAAAATTAAAAAAAAATCATTAATATTAATTATTATAAAAAAATATTATTATTAAAATTAATAATAATATTAATATTATTATTAAATTAATATTATTATTAAAAAATATTATTATTATCATTAATATTATTATTAAAAAAATATTAATAATTATAAAAAAATCATTAATTATTAAAAAATCATTTAATATCTATCCTGATTGTATTATAATCAAAAAGAATTAAATAACTTGGGAAACTTGTCACTAAAAACTATAGACACATAATTTTAGAATAGCAAACCTTTATAATAATTTTTATTAGTCAAATATTTATAATATAATCGAAATGAATTTGAAATAATGTGTGAAAACTAGGCGCTAAAAATTATAGATATATCAAATTTTTAGAATAATAATTAATAATAATTGTTGTAGATATAAAAGTGCCAAAAATTGTTAATCTCATTGGTACTCATGTTTAATGCCTTTTTAGTAGAGCTAAAATTGTAATATATACTAGCAAATAATAAATAGATTTCAAGAATTCTTTTGCCTTTTTCTTTCAATACATTAGTTAGTGAAGAAACCTACTTTTGTTTATTTCAACTCACCTTTTTGTAAAATATTCTTTAAAAAAAATATTTCAACTCATGTTGATTCTATTTAGATAATTAATACTGCTTTTATATAGAGAAATGTCTTACGTTGTCGGATAGATAATAATATTTTACAAATAAAGAAAATAGATGTCTAAAGAGACCATTTTTACTTACAAAATCTTGTATCTTAGATAGAATAGAGAATCTAATTCATAGGGAATTGAATTTTTAGATACGAAAAGACGTAAGTTTTAACTTCAAACTCAGGTTTTAATGATACAACTATATAAATTAACAACAAAAAAATCTAATGTAATGAGTCAGTAAATGGATTGATTATTTCTTTCCACCCAATTATCATTTTTTAAAGATTTTGTTTCTTTTGTAATGGTATATATTAATTAAGAAATAATTTAGTTTAAATTTGCTTAATTTATAATAGGAGTATTTTAAAAATAGCATAACTAAGGAAGATTTGTCATATTTGAATCCCCTAAATAGTTTTTAATGAAAATTGATTGTAAAATAATTTTGATAAAGGAAAAACAGTAATTTTTTGTAGTTTATTTGCCTTTAAAAATGGAATAAACTTTCTGATACTACTACTATTTATTATACTATTCTTTAATATAGAATAAAACATAGCCTATTAAAATTGTTTCATCCATTCAGATAAAGAAAATGATTCCACAAATTACACCACTAAATTTTTAAAGCTCAATGAGGGAAATTAGGTAACAGTATAGAGAATCTGAACTCAAGTTTGATATTTTATGAACTGTAGCATTTCCTTTTTTATTCGTTTGTCCCTGAAAATATAAAAGCACACAGCCCTGATTTTTCTATTATTTGGAGAAGAAAAGACAAAAAAAAAGTAATAACTAATATTTTTTTATTAGTTACTACTTTTTTTGTTTTAGTCTTTTCTAATTTCAAATAATGATAATGTTTATAACTGGTTCTTGAGAACTGCAATAGACCTCTTCACATTCAGGAAATTATTTTAATTCCAATTTAAGCTCTTTTTAGAGGAACTTTAACCCCCTCCACCTTCCCTCCAAAAACACAACTTAGTTTTATCTATAAATAAAATTATATTATAATAAATACTAAACTATGGTCATTAAAATGTTCTCTCGAAGGATATGTTTTGTTGCTTAATTTCAAGCGATTTAAATTACATTCTTACTTTGCTAAAACATATAATATTTGTTAATTTTCATTACATTTTTTAAAAATTGAATAGTATTCTATTAATTAAAGTGTTTAAAAATTTTTTCCAAATTAACGCTTCCAATACCTATGCAGAATTACTTAATAATACTTCGGCATATGTGATTGAGTTCATGGGACACGAGGACCGGTTTTTTTTTAATGAATCAGCGAAGATTTATCAAACATTCATAGACAAAGTTAATTCATTACTTATTTCAGTTATAATCCCAATAAAATTAACTGAATCTATCGTTCCTATACAATCAATTTTTGTAGAAAATTAGACTAACTCAAGAACTTCTAAAAACGACAGCTCTAACATGTGGACAAAAAACTGCCGATGGCGATAAATTGTCTTCATTTTTCCAAACTTTACATTTTTTTCTAATCAATGTTTCTATCTAGATCAAAGCAACATTTGTCTCACCAAACAACAATTATCAGAAAGAAAAAAAAAATTTGCATTAGAAATGGCCTATTTGTTTGATTTTAGACGTCGATCTTATATTCTGTATGAATGCCACTTATTAAAGTTGAAGTATTCAACCTTGTCTATTTTAAAATGTTGAGCACTGGACCACCCATCCTTAATCTAACAAAAAGGTGACCTGAAAAATATAGGCAAATGTAAATTTTTTTCATCACATATATGACACTTCATTCTCACTATTTCTCTTCGTTTGTTCCTACAATTTTTAATAGCTCTACCACAAAGCCCATTAAAATGTTTGGAACTGAAAACGACATTGTATTTTTCTAAAACTTGAAAAAAGCATTACGATTGCTTACAAAATAAATCGTCATCATAACCAAAAGTTTCTTTCCTTTATAAAGACCTTGTGTAACTGTCGAAAAATGAAAGTAAACAATGCTATGCGCGATTCTTAATTTTTTTAAAGTCATAATGATTGGATAATGTACAAGTTGCATTCCGAAATTAACACATTTGTGACCATTATTTCGAAATTTAAAACTAAGCATATCTCCCAAAATTTTCTGGATAGAAACGTGAAATTTTGTACGTATAGATAAAAATAGGAGAAAAATTGTACTAATTAATACTTGAAATTTTGATGGATATATAAAAATTAATTTTCGTACAATTGCCTACCTTATTTAATGAAATTTTGTAATTCGAAGTGTTTAGATGCAATATTTAAAAAAAATTTCTTAGGGCAACCTTTTGATGCTTTATTAGAAGAAGAAAAGGTGACTTTAGAAACCATGCTAACATAGCTGCAAAATTATTTTTATCTTAATGCCTAATATTTAAATATTTACTATTGTAATTTCTCAATCTATATAAATCTATTGGCAAAAAAATTTAGGGGCGAAAAAAGAACGAATAAAATGTAAAGTAATATATTTTATTTTTAGCTTTTTTTCATATATAGATTTAAGACAAATTGAAAATTAGTAATAAATCATTGACAGCACTTTTAAGAAAATAGGCAGAAATTTGTTACTACATTACCTGCGAATAAAACTTTAGATCATGATACTGAATCTGATAATTAAACGTTTTAAGGAAGAACTATAGATGCATTTACATGTCGATTGATGGTACACTGGATTGTGTTTAATTGTCTGACGGTAAATTAGCTAGAAAATGAGGTAACATATTTCAAATTTGAAGGAATATCAGTAATTATCAACATTTTCTTATAGAAATGTTTTTTCTTTCTGAAAATTAACCAGCATTTATTTTCTGAATTATTAATATGATTCCTATCTTATTTCAGACAAAGCGCTTAATATTTTGCAAAAAACAGCTTATTTGAAAAATTTTAACATAAAAAATACATTAGCTCATTTGAAGTAAAAGCTTAGGGAGTATGTATACATACAAGAATACATAAATACAAATTGAAAGAACTAAGCATTACTGATATCCACTTAAATTTCACTTTAAAGCAGTTTCTAAGTATTTTTTTTTTTTCATTTTGTTAAAAAAAGTTAAACATTAAGAGATATAGAGATTAAAATCCCCATAAAAATAAAAATTAAACTTCACTTTATTAGATGAATTTGTATAACGCACATCAAGATTATTAATGCCTTCTGTGCGAGAAAATTATAATCGTGTTCCTTTATCATAAATTTTTAAAAAGAAATATCTCACATTTCCTTTATTACTTTAAACTCTCGTCTAAAACGCAATTAAGGATAGACAGCCGTTTTCCCACGGAAGCTTCGTCTCGTTTTCAAGGACATGGAGTATCATTATTACTCTGAACTGTGATTACCATTTGGCGTTCGTTGTAAAATCGCCAAATCTTTCATGCAAAGATAACGGTTATAATGTGACAATCCTGAGCGTGAATGATATCTTTTAATGACATGGGGGGTTAACTAGTGGAGCGCAAATGCCACTCAACCCCGGTTTCTGCGGGTAGAAACGGGAAAGTGCTGACGAAATTTCACCGTGTGATAAGGCCTTAAGATGATTCAAAGAGAACTGTATATGAATGAATTACCGAGAAGAAATATAAGGTATAAATGTGAATATTGAAGATATTCTCAAAAGTGCACAGTAAAAATATATATAGTCTTTAATTTCATAATAACCATACATGTATCATAATAAATTAGCAATAATGTATTTTATTAAAAACTAGCAGGTACCCGGCATGTTGCTGCCGTCGAAAAAAATATTATTAAGTTCAATCAATCCATAATTTGTCAATGTTTTATCGAAATAGGATGAACGGTATGACAGTGCATAAAATAAATGAATAACAATTCATTTTTGTATATTAGATTTGTGTATTCTTTTAGAATTGTGAAACTTGGTGTTCTTCCAGAATGGTGATGAAAGAAACTATTTATGGTATCTCAAGACTCGTTTCATATTTGTCCAGCATTCTCAAATTTAATGTCAGAAAATGTGATTAAAATATTTTATTTTAAAACTGAATAAACGTAGAAAATATATTTATACCATAAAACCATTAGTATAGTTGAAAAGATAACTTTTGAAAATCAAGATGGTGCAAAATGATTTGTCCTACAATATTTTTAGTAGTTACTGCGGAAAATACTAAAACTTAATTAAAATTTAAAAGCCTCCCAAACATTTTTGCCATTCTGTAACAAAAACTTTTCGCATAATCTGCGTCTGGGAATAACTTTGCATGACTTGTGGGTAGAACAGCCATACAGTATTAATTTTTTAATTGATTTAACATTTCTAAAGAATCTGTTGTCTCCTCGCCGTGTTATTTGAACAGGAATCCTTGATAAATAGATATGATTGAGATTCCTCTTTTTAAAAATGTTTAGATAATTGTAACATCTCTATAACTATCCCGCCGGTGTGAACACTAAGCTGACAAGTCTCATCGCAGTCGGAACGGTTTAGGAAGGCATCAGAGACACAGAGAAAAACATTCATTCTTATTTATAGAGATAATCTACAGGGAATGACTTATTTCATAATTTATATTATTTTCTACGAAATAATGGATATTAATTGATTGGCCAATTTCTAGAAACTAAATTCAAATCCTAAATATCAGCTTAGAAAAATGGCATGTTTGAATTCTTTAAGTGTTAATTTATTTTAGTGTACAGTAAGTTGCCCCCTCATGAGCATAGATTCACTCTCTTTTTTAAGTATCGTCCGCTATTCAATTGATGACAGTTTCGCACCTGTTTATTGCTACTGCTTTGAAAATTCGCTGATTAAGTCATTCCAAAACAAGGATTTTCTCTCTCTTTGCAGATTTCCATTCTTGCCCTGAAGAAAGGCTACAAAACCTCTGATCAACGACAAGCGGAAAGTATCATTCACTCAAACGAATCTTCCATTGGTGCGCGGTTTCCTTACTTTTTCCGTTTCTTTCTCTATTCTTACTTTAGTTCTCTCTCTCTCTATATATATATATATTATTAGCAATATAAGAGAAAACAAAACTAAGTATTTATACGGAGCTAAAAATAGGAATCGAAACTAAAGTTATTTCATAATCGAACAAAATTAAAATTTAAAAAAACTATTAAAAAAATTATCATTGTATTGAGAGCGCTAAAGCTAAGTAAATTAGAAATATATGCAAAGTAAAAAGAAATGCAATGTTTAGATATTAGTAGTTGTTGGTTCAGTTTCCGGTAATAGTTTTTGGTTCAATTTCCGGAATTAGTTGATACAATGATAATGAATCGTTTTCTCTTATATTGCTAATTATATATGTATAAATGGATATAGATATACTGTGTTCCACTTTTTAGTCGTTAATAAAATACTTTTAAAAGCTGTCACAGCCCCCCTTTATTTTCTTTTTCCATCCCCCATCTTCTTTAACGTTTCTTTCCTTTTCAATTCCTTCGGCTTTTTCTTTGTCATTTCGAGGACAACTCTTTTTTGACTTCAACCAACGCCTCATTCTGAAGCTGTAGATGAGACGACATCTATCACCGCCTCCCTCCATTCAAATGAGATAACTCCTCATGTGAGATAATGAGGGCGGTCAGGAGTCCTCTTCTCCCTCTGTTTGCAGAGAAGGGAGAAAACGACACTCTTTTGTTAGGGTGTAAACCCCGACACGCGCTCCTCATTGTAGTCCTTTTGTGAGAGAGCGCACGCAGCTGGGACATCCATTCTGAAATTGATACCAAGGTTGGACTCGGACAATGTCAGAGTCCTATAAGTTTCATTAATCGCAGAAATTTCAAGAAGAATGGAAGGATCCACTGTCAAAAGGAGGTAGCTCGAATGATTCAAGTTTGCAGAAAAACGTTTGAAAGCTCTAAATTTAAAATGGTAAGAAAATTTCCCTTTGAATCCATTTTTTAAATAGTTTCCACATATAATGACACAATTTTCATGCAAAAATATTTTTTCCAGATGACGTGGCACGTGTTGGAAATGTTGGAGCTATTCCTTTGCTGCAACCACATAGTCTCTCTCTCTCTCTCTCTCACTA
>JAPMOQ010040326.1:349371-362073 GCA_026543055.1 Argiope trifasciata
TAAGCATTAAATAATTAAAACAAATTTCCTCAAAAATTAAATTATTTCGGAAAAGCGAAATTAATTATGTCGGAATCTAAATTAAAATTTAATTTGGAATTAAACGACAAAAAGTAAACAAAAATAAAAGCTATATGAATTAAAATCTATTTTTGAAGCAAAACTAAATTAATGTAATTAAGTAAAGGAAACTAATAACGGAAACGAAACTAAAAATTATTTCATATTTCGAACAAGTCTAAAATTTACAAACTAAAAAACTATCGCCGCATTTAGTGAGCGCTAATGCAGCTATTTCTAAAATGCAAATGAATCTTAATAAATTAGCATTACAAGCCGCAAAAAAAAATACAAAAAAATCAAAATTACCACAAATAAAAAAAAAATACGGTCTGAAGACTTTTTCAACTATTACCCTCAGGCAAGGATTCAAAATGAGGGATTTTTTTCTGTTAGGAATCGGACAGGGTCCAATAGTATTAATCCTTAGTAATAATAACTTTCGTCTAATAACTTTTTTTTACTTTAAGAATTTGTAATATTATCGAGGATCAACGTATTTATTATTCAAATAAACTTAATCTAAGGAGCCATGGTTGGCAAATTATATATTGATCCTTATTGAGCCAATCAAGTGATTTTAGAAAGTGCCAAAGAAATAAAGCATAAAAGCTCTAGTTGCTTTAATGTCAATTTTTTAAAAAAATGTGCAGAAAAAGGAGACAAAGTATTACAAAGCAATTCCCCTTGCATTTGAATTCATTGTAATGACAAAAATAATCGCATTGTGCCTGGATGTCAGTTATTTCCGCTTAACGTAATGTTTCTGTCAAAAAATATTTACAAAAATGGCGTTGGAAATAATTTAACTTTCATTCATACTTGGAGCAAAAAGATTATGAAATTTTTATCCCGCAAATAAATTAATAAATATTTTTATAACTCCCAGCCACATTTTTGTATCTGCAACTAATGAAATGTAGGAGCTGTAGAATTTCTTCTACAACCAGACTTTGAGCGATATTTAACTTAACCCATTTATGCATAAGGTTAAAAAATTGTAATTTTTGCATGACATTTCTATGTGTTAGATAAAGAAAAGAAATATCATAACAATAGCTTTTATGTGAGGGGTGTTCCAAAAATGGAACAGTAAGCATAAATGGGTTAAAACTTGAATTTTTAACCTTACATAAATTCTAATTCGTAGCTCAAATTACGATGAAGTCTCAGTCCATCAAGAAATAATTTACTCTTTGAAAAATTGAATTAAATAATAACTTCCACACTGACTTTCCAGTTCATACTATTTCCAGCAAACCACATTTTCTTCAGTCCAAAGAAAACCCATTCGCCTGTTGACACACGCCTCAAAAACGTCAGAAGGGGGTGCAAAACTAATGGAAACACCTGTTATTGTTGTGAATTCCAGGTGCGAAGACCCCCACCCCCCTACTTCACATCTAGATGCTTGAAAGCCTATCACTACACCTCTTCAGTATTGTTTTCTAGTTCGCCCATTCTTCAGAGGCTATCTATAGACCAGGCAATGTCAATAATCATAGTCAATAATCGGTCATAGTCAATCATCGGTCATAGTCAATAATCGGCCCGAAAGGAGTTTGCTCAGAAGAGGGACGACAATGCTTCAACCGATTCTTTTTGAAATGAAAGGGGGGAAATATGAATACATTTTTCATTTCTTTTTTCACTTTAAAGCTGCATTGGCGTCTTGACATTTGGGCACAGCGTCTTCCCTGTGATCTTGGCGTTCCGGGTTCGAGTTCCGGTTGGGTCATGGTTGTTTTATCTTTGAGATGTGTGTATGTGCCCCCTTGTAAAAAGGGGTTTAGGGTGCATGCTCTTTTCTTAACTAAACATAGTTCATTTCAGACATACCAACACAGATTCCATCTGGTTAATTCTCCTTGCTACAGCTTCTTCTTCTTGTACACAGTGGCAGTATCGACAGGACGTGTTGTGGTAGACAGTTGAATAAGTGTTGTCCAACCTTACATGGAAAGAACAGTCAAACTAACTTTCCTTTAAGAGAAGTCAATAGCTGTCTTTCTCCCATTCGCACACTCTCAAACAGTTGAAATGAAATTGTCCATCTTCGACATCCTATGCTTCAGGGTTTTGAGATGACCTGGCACCATCAGTACTGTACTTGAATCCTTATTGACAATCTTCAGGTCTTTCCTTCACTCTGAGACCTCAATACATTCCATTGAATAGTAGTAAACCGTACCCATTTCTCCACAAATGCATTTATTTTCCCGCGTTCTTCCAAATCTTTGGAAATGCGGAGTAAATCTCTCATGTCCAGATATGTTTTGGATTAGAATGAATGGTATCTTCTTATTTTAATTTCCGGATTAGGAATAAAATCTTGTAGCTGCAGGGAGTTAGGATCCCTGATTCACTATGAAACCACTATGCTTACTGACTCTCTCATGGCACATGAGGAAGCCAGAACCAAATCTCGAAGAAGAATGGTACGATGGAGAGTTGCATCGAATATCCTTTTCATGCGGCAAGATCCACTCCTCAGTAAACCATATTCACAAATACCAAAACCTTTTTCAAGGCTACAACAAAAGCTGAGACCGAAATCCAATCAAAATCAGCCGAAATGATGACCTTAAAAGTGCAGTTCTCAAGAAGGAAAACAAAACCAGAGGACCCAGACGGATGCTACGGATTTCTGACTCTATAAAGTGATTGTTTATTTGTTGATACATGTCACTCAGATGCTCCCAATGCAATGTATTTTCAGTTAATATTCTCATTTCCCTGTATGTTTAACCCGTAATCAGCATTTCTTTAAGGAAGTGTTTCCCAACCTTTTAGCATTCACGGCCCAATTTTCAATCATAATTTTTATCGCCCCCCCCCCTCCCCACCGCATACAATAAAGTGTATAAATACTAATATGTTTTGAGTATTTTGGAGCTGAACCTACTCTACAGAATTAATTTTTAACTTTACAAATTACCAAGAATAGGAAAATTTATTGACATTTTGCAACACCGGTCCTCATCATTGAGAAAACAAGAATCCTCGGCCTTTTTATTGCTCTTGCGTCCCACCATGTCTGGCATTCTCACGCTTTCGCTAGAAATTTCGATTTATCTGGAATTTTTCTGGTCAGCCTAAAAGTTAGTTAGGAGCGTGCGCAGATTTGAACAAGCGTTTTCTCAGAAGGAGAAGGAGAAAGTTCTATGACACCAATTTTAATCCAGACAATCTCATTCGAGTCGATCCTTCTATCGCTATTGAATCTATTCTAAATGTGCATGTTATATATATTTTCATGTAATTGCAATTCACCATATTAAATATTCACTGCAGCAGACATGCAGAATCATGGATAAATTTTTAAGCGGGCGTAAGCGAGCATTAGACGATAGGCAAGCATCAACAAGTACACAGACGAGCGTGGTTCCGAAAATAAAATCAAGAAAATATTCTCAAGAATACTTAAATTTTGGATTCACTAATACTGAAGTAAATGAAGAAGAAAGGCCCCTGTGTATCATTTGCTCAAAAATGTTGGCGGCAGACAGCATGAAACCTAATAAACTTAAACGACATTTGGAAACGCTTCATAGTGAGTACGTAAACAAACCCAGAGAATTCTTAGAATAAAAATTAAAATCATATGAAAAGCAAAAGTCATTGTTTAAAAAAACTTTGTGAATGAAAAAGCTTTAATTGCCTCTTACAAAGTTTCATATAAAATAGCCAGATGTAAAAAGCCTCATACCATTGGTGAAGAGCTTATTTTGCCAGCCGCAATTGAGATTGTAGAAATCATGTTTGGAGATAATTTCGCAAAACAATTTCAGTCTATATCTCTTTCAAATGATACTCTTGCCCGTCGTATTGCTGATATAGCTGAAGATGTAGAGTGTCAGCCTTTGTCGAAGTTACTTGACAAATTGTTTTCAATACAACTCGATGAGGCAACAAATAGTAATAAAGATGCTCATTTCATTGCCTATGTTAGATTTTGTAATGATTTGTCAGTAGTGGAAGAATTACTTTTCTGCAAACCAATAGAACTCAAAGAAACAGCAATCGCATTATTTGCTATCTTAAATGATTTTATGAACGAGGCAAACATAGAATGGAAAAATTGCGTCAGAGTATGCACCGATGGTTTTCGTTCTATCTCCGGAAGATTCCAAAGTATTCAAGCACTTGTGATACAAAAATCGCCACAGTGCGTCTGGACGCATTGCATGATCCACAGAGAAGCTTTGGCTCCTAAAGAAATGAGTCCTGGTTTGAATATTGGGTTAAATACGGTTGTAACCGTAGTAAATTATATAAAAATGAGACCCTTGAAATCAAGAATCTTTTATACACTTTGAAAAGACATGGGTGCAGTACATTCAGCGTTACTATTTTATTGCGAGGCAAGATGGTTATCAGGAGGGAAATTTTTGCAACGTGTTTATGAATTAATATAAGAAATCGCCATTTTCCTAGAAGAGGAAAACAGACCGGAAGCTGAGAATTTTCGCGATAGTCTATTTCTGATGAAATGGAGCTACATTGTCGACATATTCAGGAAATTAAATAACTGGAATCTCCAACTGCAAGGAGCAAATACACATATATTGGATACGAGTGATAAAGTTAATGCCTTTTGTAGAAAATTGGAATTGTGGAGCAGAAATTTAAAACAAGAAAACTTAACAATGTTTGCACATTTGAATGATTGTATTAAAACTTACAAGGCTGAAAAACAACATGTAAAAGTTTTTTTTGTAACCACAAAAATCATTTAGCAATGTTGGCAAAGAATTTTAAAGAGCTTTCTTGCTGACGACAAACTGATAAAGTTACAAGTGGGTGAGGGATCCATTTCAAAAAACTCCCGAAGGACTCTCAATTGAAGAGGAAGAAACCTTCATAGACTTCACGGCAAGCGGCGAAGCCAAAACACAATTTAGTAACAAATCACTCTTTGAATTTTATGTAGGAGTGGATGATGAGTTTTCTGCACTAAAAATAAGGGCCTTTCGCATTCTACTTACATTTTCAACATCTTACCTTTGTGAAACTGGATTTTCTGCGGTGGCTTCTTTTAAAACAAAATACAGATCTCAGCTAAATATAGAGTAAAGAACGGAGAGTGTCTATTTCTAATATCAAACCCTCCTTCAAAAAACTTTGCTTTACAAGCAGGCCCAAGGAAGTGACAAATAATTATTAAATTTGTTTTTAATTTAGTAAGTTGTTTTAATTTAATAAGTTAATTATTAAATGTATGGAAATGTATTTTGGTTTGTATGTGTGTGTGTGTGTTCTTTCCTTTCAGTCACTTAATCAATTTTTTTAAATAACATTTTCTCTTGGATATGCTGCCCTCCCCATTGGTGTGCTCGCGCCCCCCCTATGGGGGCGCGCCCCACAGGTTGAGAATCACTGGTTTAAGGTATCCAACTGTGTTCAAAACCCTGGTTATCGGCCGCATTGGCGATTTCTTTTTTATTGTTATTTCTTGTAGTTCAGACTTTTCTTTTTCCAAAACAGTTCATCTTTTCTAGGGAAAGGAACGACTGACCTATCATCCAGGGTCACAGATTTTTTTCAGCCAAAATTTGTCTTCCATTTTCTCAAAACTTTAATCTTCATAAAAATTCTCTTACCATTAACATGATATCTCAAAAACTAAAGGAGGTATTTAGATAACAATGTCAGCGCGTGTTTTAAATGATATGGACAATGAAATGAACCCAAAGTTGTATTGTGGGTGAAATACTTTTTCATTTACGGGTGTTTTTGGAAAAAGGAACTTTTGAATTGGTGGAAATAAAGGCATATTTCTACTCATAACTTCTTCCCATCTCAAGATTTTTCTTAGAGTTCGGTTCAATTCATTCATCTTCATGTTCCATAACTTGTGCACAAAGAAAAATAGGATGGCAGCATCACCATTTTGTGTAGAGTGTAAATCATTTTGGTTCAATTCAATTAAAATATGCTAGATATTTTCCTATTTCTCAAAATATGTTACATTTTCAAATAATGTTGTTGTATTTATTGTTTTTTGAACTATAAACGGCAATACAACTAAAAACTTTAATTTTAAATAGAGTTTAAAAAATCCAATATTTCAAAAATTTACCTCCGAACGTCGTCGGATACCTTAAGTATCGTTGTTCCCTCCCTCTAGTTATTTATTCACCAAAAAAAATGAATGCAGTCGTGTACGATTTGACACCAATGGGATTCTCTCTGGACGGTTGGTTGTCCCCTTCTTTCTTTAAAATTTTTCTTTTTTTCCCCCTTCCTTCCCTTCAAACTGGTTAGATAACTTAGTGTTATAGGCACCAGGGCCACAGGATATCGTCGTGTTATGTAAAAAGGGGTTGTGCAAGCAAATTTGACGCATGAAGTAGCTATATCGTACTCTTGGCACTCATTGGCGCTACTGGAAAAATAAGAGACGCTCATTTCGGCTTAAATCGCGAAGAAATAATTGTCAGCGGACTTGTAAAGTACCATAAGTAACAACAACAATGGTAAATAACACCTTAAAAAACACTTTCAATTTCATAATTATCTTAAGATTGATTGTGTATTATTTCGCTATAGTTCTGAAATTCATTGCTTACAGTTTTTATTCTTCTTGCTTTAAATATCCATTTTGTATCATAATTTTTTAGATGCAGTTTTACTTTCCTTGTAATGTCATTTTATTTTAAATAAATAAAGGAAGTGAAAAAAAAATTGTTTTCCAACTATGTGTTTTTATACGTTTACTTTCATTCCTAATTTTTTCGGTTATTTTTGAAGTTATTTTTAAATCTAATCCAAGGATTTTTGTTGGCACGAGAAGTCGAATTCATAAATAGGATCATTCAAAACGAATCACTCTTTTCTACATCATTACAGACAGACTTGCACTTCAAAATGGAGAAGAAAAATGTTTAGGCTATATAACGTAGACTCACACCATACTGTGCTTATCAATTTTACACATTATTCTGGCTTTATTCCTCATAGTTAATGAAGTATTTTGATGCACTAAAATTTTTCATTCATTCCAGATTTTTTCGATTGAAAGTGAAGGGGTATGAACCTTGAAATTTGAAATTTTGACTGCGTTCTGGCATAGGGGTAGAGTATCATCCCCGTAATCTGGGCGTCCCGGTTCGGGTATGGGTGTTCTGTGTTCAATCTGTTAGATGTGTGAATGTGCACCCCTGTAAAAAGGGGTTTGTGCAAGCGAATGTGTGTGTCATCTTCATTTGAGCTTGCAGTCAGACTTCTGCCCTCTGAGTGCTCATGAGTCTTTACCCTCAGAAGCTACTTCACCCCCTTTCCGTGGAAACACGGACACGACATCATCAACAACAGCTACTTGTATAACAGACGCCAAAGTAAGCGGAAAACGACAACCTTCTACAGGTTTTTAAAAAAGAGATTTAGACTTAGAACGAAAAAAAGGTGTTTCAAGTCCACAATTATTTAAAATCATCATAAATCTTCAAACATCCAAAAAGAAAAAAAAAAATGCTGTTAAACTTTCGAGATAAAGGAGTTTTTTTTTCTTTAATTTTCAGCATTTTCAAAATTTGAATTAAGGATTTATTTAACCGATTCTAGTCGACACTTAGTCGACTCACATCATCATCAATATCAATTTGAAATTTTGAGCTGTCCTTTTCAGTAAACCTCTGCCCTGATTGGTGGATATCCCGCTTTGTTGAAATAAACTACAATCACCAAAATTAGGGATAAATATATTTTTATAACATTCGATTTTGGTTTTCTGAAACATGGAGTCCATGTTTAGAATCTTAAAATGTTGCTTGCCCCTGAATGGATCACTTGCACCCACACATTCCTGCACAAACGGGGGTGTTCTTTCTCGTTTACCCAATGATGAGGGGTTTGTTTCGGAAGCGTCTAGGCTCTACGGCCTTTTTATCTACCACTCGGTTGAAATGATGATTTAGTAACAAACTGATGTTGAGCATGAGTATTAAACTTTTGCTGACGTCTGACGGCCACTGTGGCCTGGTGGTAAGGTCTCAGCTTCGGAACCGAAGGGTTTCAGATTCGAGATTCAATTCCACCGAGGAACCGTCGTGTGAAGGGGATCTCTTGCACGTTAAATCCGTCAGGCCAAACGTTCTCCCGCTGTGTGGCTTGGAGTGGGGGGGGGGTCTTCTCAAGTGCCGTTCTCGTCATCTGACTGTGGTTCAAAAGGACGAGGTCCGTCCCAAAATAGCTTCGAAATGTTGTGTGCCCAATGTTGCTTCGAAAAGGGACGTTAATATAACTAAACTAAACCAAACTAGCTGGTGTCTTATTGGTTTATTTTAATTATTATTAAAGGTTATGACAAATATTTAATCAAAAGGAAAGAAATGAAAGAAAAATCGTTTTCCTGAGCTCGCAAACAAAGAAACGCATCGCATACGCATACCACAGCTCTTGCCATTTGTACATGCGCAGTTTGGGATTTTCGTGCATGCGTGGAATAATTAAAATCGCAATTATAATATTCCCTTTTTTATATTTATATGACTACAGCGAGAAAAACCTTCCTCCAATAAATGCTCTACAAAATGGTATAAATATAAAACAGTTAAAGGCCTTATCACGCGGTGAAATTTCGAAAGCACTTTTCCGTTTCTACCCTCAAAAACCGGTCAAGCAATTTTCAGAATCGACAACTTTTTCGAACCAGCTCGAAAACGCCGTAGGAAATATTGTCCGCAAACGAAATTCAACCAATCATAGAAAACTTTGAAGTGACGTCACTTTCGTTGTCGTTTGCTGACGGAATGTGCCGACGATATTTTGCTTTGTGATAAGGCCTTATCGGACAGTCCGTTAACTATTTCTCGAGTTTTTGGGGTTCCAACATACAGACATTTGTCAGGGGACTCCATTTTATGCTATATATAGATCTGGTATGGGATTTAATAGCTGCATTTGTATTTCTGTGCTAAATTTTGCTTTTATCGATTGAAAGGGATAAAACGAGTCTAAAACACAAATGTACTTTCATTAGAGAGTGTGTGCCAAAAAGTTTAATGAATTTTTAAAAAAAAATCACCATGAAATCATGACAGAGTCATTTGAAAAATGCGTTTCCTGGTGCTGTTTCCGAGATTCGGCACGGTGAAGGCCAACTTCATAATCGTATTTCGACCACCCCGGCGAGAGGTGAAGGCTTTCTCAGTGACATCTCTATAAGACACATTTGAAGAAAAGGCACCACCGGTCACTTTTACATTCTCTCACAGGAGGCGTAACGGCACTATTCTGCTTAGTATGCCGACTGCGGCAATCGGTTTTTTTTCCCGGGTTTCGATACCGCGGTGCGTACCTGTAGGCGGGACCCACCTGACGACCCCCCACTGCGACGCATGTAGCTCGTAATTTAGGCGCGATAAGGGTTAGATCGGGGGTCGGCGTCCATTATCACCTAATGAGGCTCCCCTTGTTTCGTCTGTGTTGACGGTCCCCTCGATAAAAGCTGGAGCAACAGGTGACTACTTCTGAGTTTGGGGGTGAATTTCAGAAAAGGGATTGTTTGAAATAGAACACCACTCTTGGGGATTTAACAATTTTGTTCTGTTCGGTGCCTTTTATTGGGGGCAACGAGAAGGCCAAATCATACCATCCACTGATAATCCAAATAATACCTGGACATGGGAAATTTCCTGCCGATTTCCAAAGATTTGGAAGAACGCTGGAAAATAAATGCATTTGTGGAAAAATCGGTACGGTTTATCACTCTTTAATGGAGTGTATAGAGGTCTCAGAGTTAAGGAAAGACCTGAAGATTGACAATAATGATTCAAGTACATAACTGATGGAACCAGGGGATCACCAAACCTTGAAGGATAGGATGTCAAAGATGGACAGTTTCCTTCCAACTGTTTGAAAATTTGCAGATGGGAAAAAAGACGGCTATTTACTTCTCCGAATGGAATGTTCGTTTGATGGATCGGTCCATGTCAGGTTGGACAATGCTTATTTAGCACTCAACCACAACAAATCCTGACGATACTGCGACTTTCAGTGGTGGCGGGGTGGTCGGCAGTGTGCAAGAAGTGCCACCAAATCAACTACTACTACAGCAAATATTAATATCGCTGTCAGAGATTTGAAAAAACACATAACTTTCCTCTATTTATCAAAATGGTAGACGCAGTGGGATCTGTTGACAGAAAACAAACTTCATAGTGTTAAATCCAGGGCTGGATTTTCGTATTGACGTTGGAGGTGGTCACCTCGTATCTTCAGGTGTATAGGGGGCCTAAAAATCTACTTACGGCCTTATCACAAGGCAAAATATCGTCGGCTCTTTCAATCAGCAAAAGACAACGAAAGTGAAGTCGCTTCAAAGTTTCACATGATTGGTTGAATTTCGTTTGTGGACAATATTTCCGACGGCATTTTCTAGCTGGTGAGAAAAAGTTGTCGATTATGAAACCTGCTTGACCGGTTTTTGAGGGTAGAAACGGAAAAGTGCTGACGAAATTTCACCGTATGATAAGGCCTTTAGACGTGAATCATAGCGCTAGGCCGAAGGTAAATTCAATTGTTCAAGTCTCCTGTTTGATATGATTCACAGAATTCTCCCCTTTTTCTTAAAAAAAACAAAAAAAGTGTTATTTCATCTATAAAAGAGTTAAGGGAAAAGTAGAGTGTTAATTAAAATTCTTGCGGAATAAAAGCGCAATTCTTTTTTTAAAATTTTATAAGTTCAGAATACTTTCTCGTCCCTTCTTTTACCAATGTTCTCCTGGGTTTGCATAAATAATGATATAAAAACGGAACGATTTCCTTGAAATCATGAAGAATAAAAGTGGCTAAAGAATGACAGCTGCTTTAAATTATTGGTAAATAATAAAATGCAAGATTCATTGGTTTAGAAACAATAAAAAATGATTTAGTACATAAAATGGATCGATAAAAAGGCATAATATCTGTGCTAATAAAAGCTATAAACACATTAGGAACTGCCTTTCAATACATAATGGTAAAACAAAAAAAATGCTAAGATACTGAAATAAGTTTATGTTGCTGTTTTTGTGCCAACTGCAGAGTTTACCCTCAAGGGGTTTCAAAACATATCGGCACCTGTGGTCTTGTATTACCAAAAACCATGGCCATGACTTTTCTATTTGGCTTCCTAATAGCAGACACTATCTTAACCCGTTTACAAATGGGTCACACTAGATTCACCCTTCGCCATCTACTTTTTGGAGAAGAGACACAATGAGATTGCACTATGACTGCTTCCATATTCTCATTAAATGTATAAATTTTAGTAATCAACGTTTATACCATTTGAATAGCTTCGCATTTTCTCGTTTGCTTGATCAAACACCATATGTCAATCTTTTTAGGATTCTTAACCCTTAAACCTTTATCATTTATATTTACAAAAACGTCTCAGAGTCCAGGTTAAAAAATATTAATAGATGTGATTTTCCGATATTTTTTTGTCAAAGAAAAAAAATTAGAGAGTTAGAAAAATAGTTAAAATCAGGAAAGATGCAATTCATAATTAGTTTGTTCGGTTTAGTTATTTTAAGATCCCATTATAAAGCAACACTAGGGCTATTTTGGGACGTTCATCTTGAACCGCCGTCTGAAGGGGACGACACCTGAACTGGCAACCCCCGCTCCACACTTCACCAGGGGGAGGACATTTGGTTTGATGGATTGAACGGGCACCAGACCCGCATACATGGCTGTTCTTCGGTGGAAGCGGGTCTCGAACCCCTCCTCTTCACAAATCGAGACCTTACCATCTGGCCACTGTCACTTCTAAATGGAACAAAATAGTTTTTAAAAACACATACTAGTGCAAGAAAATTTGTCATTATTTTCTCAATTTTTAAATTAAATATTCAATTTATTCCTTTCATGACTATAGAAATAGAAATAGCGCAGTGTTATTAATGAATTTATTTAAAAAGAGAATCTATAACAATGATTTAATTGTAAAAGTTGTATTGAATATATATGCATGTATATATGTGTGTGTGTGTGTGTGTGTGTGTGTGTGTGTGTGTGTGTGTGTGGGTGTGTGTGTGAGAGTGTGTGTGTGTGGGTGTGTGTGTGTGTGTGTGTGTGTGTGTGTGTGTGTGTGTGTGTGTGTACACATACATACCCACACATCTATGCATATGTATCGACGTAACCTTTTATACACAGAGAAACTGATCGGCAAAGCTGAAATCTGAAGTGTGTACAAAAGGTTTGTTTGCAAAGCAACTCGTTTCCACTCACCGAACGGCTTTGTTTATAAAACAAACAAAGTGTCCGTGTCAGCGGAGAGGGGGGTTCTCGACCGAGAGTGACGAAGAGCGAAGCAGCAGTCAATATCTCTCCGATGCCGTCCGTGGCTCATGCTCACGAAAACGCACTTCTCCTCGCCGTAAATAAAGCGATAGCCGTCCGAGATAAAAGCAACGTGGAGAAATGTTTGCGCTCAATTCCCACGCTGTTGGCCATCGCCCCACGGTGACGACAAGATTTCAGAGGAGCTCTTAATGAGTGTTTGGTAACGACCCATTCCATCGCAGATAGCCCGCTGTCTGGCAAATAAATCTCCCATCGTGAACACTTGATTCACTGCGATATGTTTTTGTTCAGTTCTAGTTATTTCAGAGTCAGTCTATCCTTTAGAGTGCAGTATACACACACACT
>JAPMOQ010040326.1:366171-382170 GCA_026543055.1 Argiope trifasciata
TAGGAAGAATGAGGGTTATTTTCTTGTTTCATTAAGAATGATAGGAAAAATGAGGGTTATTTTCTTGTTTCATTAAGAATGATAGGAAAAATTATGATTATTTTCTTGTCGGCAATGAAACATTCATTGAAATGGAAGGATATATAAAGGAGAAGCCTATTATTTCATTCATAAGTATTCATTCTATTTTTATTACTCTACTCTACAAACAAATATTCAGTTTTATGTCTTAGATTTGTTATTCTTTTAGAATTGTAATGCGTGGTGTTCTTTCAAACTATTCATTGTATCTCGTGATTCATTTTATATTCGTTCAGAATTTCCTAGTTTAATCTTAGAAAATGGGATTTAAATACTTTCTTTTAAAATGGATTAAAGACAGAATTTATACCATATTATTATGGTATTTATTTATACCATAAAATCATTAATATAGTTGAAAAGATAATTTTTAGAAAACTAAGATGGTGCAAAATTATTTGTACTATAATATTTTCGTTATAATAAGTTCGTTATAATTAATACGTTATTGCAAAAAACGCTAAAATTTTATTAAATATTTGGTTAAAATTTTAAACCTTTAGAATTGGTTCCCCTAACACTTTCTCGCACACTCTCTAATAAAACTATTACCTCAGAGAAGAACTCACATTGCATTTATGTATAATAACTCCGAAATATGAACGTTTAGCTTGAATTCAGGATCTTTTCTGAATTTGTTGGTCTCCTTGGCGAGTTATTCGGCGGTCAATCCATGGTAAATTGTTGCGGTAAATCTATCTGAAAATATTGTTTATACTTCAGATAACTGTATTATGCCTATAACCTTCGCGTAAGTCCACGCAATCTGTTGGAAGTTTTATCGGAATCGGATGAGCGGTACGGCAGCGCGAAAGTGGCATACAAACATTCATTTTTATTTGCACAGATAATTAAATTCTATTTCATTATGATTATCTTATCCTTTTTTTCTTATCAATCAGTTGAAAACCAAATTATTCTTATTGTGTCTTGAAAGCAAAATCTCCACCTTTTTTACTCTAGTTGTTATGCAATTCATCTTATCTGGGTTACGGTTGCATTACGAACATTGTGAGCTTATATTTGAGCAAAGATGCACAAAATTGTCTTAGGCAGCGACTTCCTTTGAAAAATGTTTTAGTTAAATCGTAAATTATAATATTTTATTTTTATTTAGTTACTTTTTTGTTCTTTTTATTGATGGTGGTAATGATGATGATGTCGTGTCCGTGTTTCCACGGAAAGAGGGATGCAGTAGCCTCTGATTGTAAAGACCCCTGAGCACCCAGAGGGCAGAAGTCTGACTTTCAGCTCAAATGAAGGTGATACACACATTTGCTTGCACAATCCCTTTTTACAGGGGTACACATTCACTCTACTCATAGGTAGAACACAGAATAACAACCATTCCCAGGTCACAATTAAGACACGCTACCTCTAGGCCAAAACGCCGGCTGTTATTTTTTCTAAACTATTTGTATCAATTAGCTTCGAACCATCATTTTTTTTTTCTTTTTTGCGAATCGAAGGAACGCAATAAGGCGAATTAAAAATTCTAAAAAGGGACGGGATGGTGTACCCTGGTTGGTAGGATGTTAGATTTGCATCCCTTAGATTGCGAGTTCAGACTCCGGCGGCCGAAGACCTTCATATGTGGTGGTGGCTAAATTGTTTATATTAGAAACAGTTAGTTAGTTAATTAGGATTAGCTCAAAAGACATGTCTAACCATGCTGCGCCAAATTTGAAACAGTCAAAAGTAAGGCTTAAAAATCATTTTTCAGCCCTTCACTTATACGAGATTGCAGTTATCGAAAAATTTTCAAAGCAAAAATTGTTCGCCTTATTGAAGTTTCGGTTCTAGGGACCATGAAAGAGGAAGATCTGAAGAAATTTTCCCAAAGTCTTCTCATGAGAACCATTGCATTAGGCAATCTTCCTATAGGAATATCTGGACGGAGTATTGAACTTGTTTAGCATAAGAGTTTAACTGTAATTAAATACAACCAATATCCCCGACGAGCATAAAAGGCGACTGTCTTAGATTATGAACCAACACGCTGAAAAATAATTGATGTATTCGCAATCTTTAATTTTTAATGTCACCTGCTTTCTGGTATAGGGGTAGCACGTCTTCCCCTTGATCTGGGATTCCCGGGTCCTACGCCGATTGTTCTGTCGATGAGATGCATGATTGAGCCCCCGTGTAAAGAGGGGTTGTGCAAGCGACTGCGTTTGTGTCCCCTTCATTGCAGCTAGAAACCAGACTTCTGCGTTCGGATGCTCAGGGCTTTTTCACCCTCAGAAGACACTGCAACCCCTTTTCATGTTGCGACAATGCGGACACGACAACAACAATTGTTACTATATTGTTTATTGAAATTCTACAGTTAAAATTAGCAATTGTTTAATTTCATTAACTTCTTACAGCTGGCTTGGTAAAAATAGGAAGCATGTCATTCATTTACAATGCGATTGACACTACTAATTTTTCAGATTAATGCTTCTACTTTTTGTATACAGCCGACCACCCCACCACCACTGAACGTAGCAGTATCGACGTTCAGTGTTGGCGGGGTAGTTCAAATTAATACTATTCCCCATTTCCATTCAATTCTAATTGACTTGTATTATCGTCCACCATTAACTTCTTTTTATATTTTATCAATGAATACTTCGGCATCCAATTTTTTTAACTTAATTTTCCGTAGAATTATCCTTCTGGAGACTCCCGTGATAGTCCATGAGCGCGACAATATTTCATGAACCCCAGACACATGCTTCTATGAGCCTTTGAGGTCATGAGACATTTTCTGGTCAATTGGCAGAATTTTTTCTTAGGTTAAACAAGGGCAGTGAGTGAAAACTCCTGCCGTAAATCAATTGGCAAAGGCAAACAAATTCCTCAGTCTTCACCAAACTGAATGACTCTGAGCAGAATCGTTTTTAAAGGACATGTCCGCCCCCCCCCCACAGATCAAAACACTTGATCACAGTGATTCTCTCCAACGAGGTAGTAACGAACCACCAGATATGCAGAGATAAAGTGCCCGAGTTAAAAGCTCCCATACTTTACCGCCAACAGATAGCAGTTGCTTTTTTCACCATCCATTAAGGGAATGACTCAAAACCTCCAGTAAGTCCGTCCGGTCTTTTCCCTAGTTACGCGGATCACGCAAGGAGGAAAAAAAAGCTGCTAATTGGTGCTTCCCCTGACACCCGAGCAACAAATCACCTTTTTGCCTTTTTCCGCCACCCCGCGTGTTTACCTCGCACACCCTCAGAGTATGATTTTTCGAACACATACCTGAGGAGAAAGACGAGGCGTCTTGACTCCCGCTGTGTGTTCCAAGTGGGAGGTCCGCCACAATACCCCCCACCCCTTGACTGTTACCAGAACTCTTTGTTGTGAGGAGTTGGTGGTAGGGGTCCAGAATTAAGATAAATTGTCTACCTCCCGAACTAAAATAGATGTTTCTGCAACCTGCAAATGGTTAAAGAAAAAAAATCTATTTGGGCATATTGTGTACAACACCACTAACCCCTCACCTTTTTAAAGAATTTTTCCTTTCTTTGAGCCCTGAAGGGAGCTTGTTCACACCCTTCAGGGGTCTTTCTTTTGCTTGGTCTTCAAAGGGGATCAGATGTAAAGGGGGAGGAGCACTTCGGTGGTTTTGAGTCCCCCGAATTCGAGATCACTGAAGAAGTGCTCAACAATGATTGTGTTCCCGTGCAGAATTTATGAATCTTGAACTCGGTGGATCACTTTTTTTTTTATTTTTATAATGGTGCTGAACACACTCAGATAGTGGAATGAACTCATCCGTCTTCCACGCGGGAGGGGGGGGGAGAAACGTTTTATTACTTAACAGAGTTGTCTGAATTTGAAAAAGAAAGGAGGGGGGATAGTTCAGAAGATCCAAATTAGTTGGAGCAACCCCAAATTATAGCTCAAAATTAACCAACATTTTGCTAGAAAATAAATTACTCTAATTTAAAAAAATAATGCGCTGTATTAAATATTTTTAATAGGTAGTTAAACAAATAAATTTAACAAAGAAAATTGTTTCCCAATTTTTTATTATCAGTTTTTTGGGTGAACAGCTTGTTTGCTCAGATTATTAACTTTTTAAGTTACGTTTTCAAATGGTTAATGCAGACTGCATCGTTTCTGAATTTCATTTTATTATGAAACACCACAAAATTAAATACTTTTAATTTAGTTGACCTACTATGAATTGCTGAGTGTGCAGATTGAGAAATGTAAATGCAGCGGAAAAAAAAGTGAAAACAGAAATTCTGCTTTGGTGTTAATGTTCGAAGAAAATTGTTTGAATTATTAATTGAAACTTTGACAAAAGCACACGATTGAGTATTTTGGAGTTAATGTTCGAAGAAAGTTGTTTGAAATATTAACCCATTTGCATCAAATGAAAATATGAGAAAAAGGCTCATATCACGGAAACATTTTTTTTTTTCATATTTAGGTGTAAAATTGTAGAAAAGCAGAAAAAAAAATTTTTTTGAGCATTATTTGTTAGTCATTTTGTTCAGTGTGGTAATATTTGAAATGTGGGAAGTGTATAGGTATATAGTATACAATATGGATATAGTATATATCATATATGCATAGCATAAAATAGGATGCAGCTTATATATACGCTCCAGTGATAGTGACTAGGAAAATCGAGCGTATATATGCACTGATGATGCAAATGGGTTCATTGTAACATTGACAAAAACACACAATTGAGTATTTTGGAGTTAATGTTCGAAGAAAATTGTTTGAAATAATAATTGTAACATTGACTAAAGTGCACGATTGAGTATTTTGGTGGATGCGTTTGAAATCTACATTATATTAAAAGAACAGACTTGTACCAGCAGAAATGAAAATGATATCATTAGAAAAGTAATAGGTAAATCTTAAGATAATTCAAAAACTATTTTTGTGAAATGATATTTTGATAGATATAAATATCAATTTCTAAAAGCAATTCTTGGCAGTTACTCATCTGATGACAATTAAGTTCATTTTAAAGCGCAATTAAACTTTGTTGAACATCCATTTCTATCATTTCGATTTCTTCTGCTTATTATATTTCTTTCTAATGGAATGGAGGTTTTGGTGACCTGACACCGGAAAATTATAATATTCTGTAGCTCTATTAATTAACAATTCAAGTGTTTGCTGCAAAGAAAAAAGGTGACCAGTGATTCAAGTTTGCAGAAAGACGGTGGTAGCACCAAGAGCTACTTCTATATTGCAACAAACGAATGATATATATATTTTTTAAAATTTTGAAGGAGTATAGCATTGTTTTTGTGCAATAATATTTTTAAGCACTACGAAAAAAAACTAAAAAATTCAGGTTTTTTTTTATTTTTAATAATTAAAATTTTCAAAAAATATCTCCAAGATCCACATTTACATCTTTCAAGCTATATATGCGCCAAAGTTGACCCAAAGCTCTAACCTATAGAATCCGACACTCACACATATTCCTCCTTATTACTAGCATAGAGCCTCCTTCCTTTCCTTCTTTTTTCTTTCACTTTTTTGTATGTGTGTTTGTTTCTTATTTGCCAAAACAAACACACACACACACATATATATGTATATGTATGTATATGTATATATGTATGTATATGTATATGTATATATGTATGTATATGTATGTATATATATATATATATAACAAGCATAAAAGCATTAAAATAATTAAAAACCCATTTCCTGAATCAACAAAAATTTAATCGAAACTAATTAAGTTTCGAAATTAAACAACTAAAAGTTCACAACAAGGAAAAGTGAATGAAATAAAACCTATTAATGAAACAAAATCTAGTCTTCGTGTCACGAGAGGTCAATACTTTTGGACATTATCCGATCAATGCCTCACAGAAAAAATCCCTTTCTTTGAGTCCTTGCCTGAGGGTGACCCTTGAAAACGTCTTCAGGCCAGATTCTTTTTCTATTGGTTGTAGTTTTGATTCGGCTGTGTTCCTTTTTGCTTGACTTATTTTCTTAATTTATATATATCTATACTCTGCACATGTCTTTTTTTATTCTGTTAATAAAAATCGACTGTTTATTTAATTTCAGAAACCCCAATTAATTCCCCCATTAAAATAAGTTATTATTATCATCATCATAAGTATTATTATCATAAGTTATTATTATCATAACGAACAATTGATGGCTATATGTAATAATCTTCTTTACAGGGGAGTAAAAATATGCTTTACGTTAGTAATCGACAGGAATTAGACGTGCACGTAAATCAGCATTTTATATGTATATTTTATTTTATTTTTTAATATAAAAAATATTGCCTATAAAATATTTTCTCACACAAGTAAATTTATTTTCGATAAAAGTGACAATGTTGATTATATATATATAAAATATCTATGAGGTTTTCATTCAGTAATAATGAAGTATAAATAAATAAAAAAAATCTAATTATGAACATAAAAGATATCTATTGAGCAATTTCTATTACATGCATGTAAATCATTTACAAATTTCTGTTTATATTTGTATCGATTCATTTCGCTATGAGTAAAATGGGAAAAAAGATGAATTTCTTCAGAAGAAAAGTCCCATTTGTGACAAATTCCATGACACGTTGAGGAGTTCACTCATAACACGGTCAGGCAGTGGACCATGACTGGACACAGTCCCTCGAACGACCAGAGGGGTGGACTTTATTTTCAACCGGATAAGGACGACAAATTGTTCTATTTTTAGAGACCCTGAAAGAAATGAAGAGAAAAAATAATTTGGGTGACTCGAACTTTAACCAGAGTTACTTCAAGGGTTACGAAATTTATTGGTGTCTTTTTTTTTTTGCAGAGATACGTTATATTTTTGGTTCTCGTTAGTTATATCGATAATCAAAATAGTTCATACATCTGGCACTATTTCTTCTTTTTTATGAAATACCAGCTGATTCTCGGCGCGTTGCTACCGCCTAAAAAAATAATATGAAGGTAAATCCACCAATAATTTGGTTATGTTTAATCGAAATAGAATGAACGGTACGACAATACTTTAAATACGAAGAAACAAATATTCATTTTTATGGATTAGATTTGGGTATTCTTTCAGAATTGTAAAACTGTGTGTTTTTTCAGAGTGGTAATGAAAGGAACCGTTTATGGCATCTCGGAATTCGTTTGCAATCCTCATGTCAGAAAATACGATTAAAATATTTCCTTTTAAAATGAATTAAGCATAGAAAATCTATTTATGACATACAATCTTTCATATGGTTGACAAGATAATTTTTTGAAAATGAAGATAGTGCAAAATTATTTGTATCATTATATTTTTGGAAGTTTTTTTAAATATTTTTGGTGGTTACTGCAAAAAACGCTAACATTTAATCAAAATGTAAAACCCTCAGGATTGGTTTCCTCAAACTTTTCTAGCATACTCTGTCATAAAATTGTTACCTCTGAGAATGACTTGCATTACATTGTGTTCAATAGCTCAATATACAATATGAATCTTTCACTTGGATTTAATATTTGTACAGAATCTATTGGGTCTCCTCGGCGAGTTATTTGGAGATGAATGCTTGGTAAACGGTTGAGATTCGAATTTTTTAAAATATTATATCATTGCACCATCCCTATAACCGTCCCGTAGATGTAAGCAATAAGCTGACCCAGTTTCATCGCCATCGGATGAAAGGTTAGGGAAGGCATAACAGACATACAGATGAACATTCAGCTTTATTTATATAAATGATATAAGATTTAATGACTGTGTGTGTGAGTTTTTTTAAACTGCCGATACTTGGAGACCACTGCAGCTCGAATTATCAGCTGCAAAGAAACCAGATTTTTTACTGAGTCTACTGACGACATGGGGGAAAGGAATCCGCGAAAAAAATATTTCCAAAAGGGGAAACTGTAGCCCTCTTCACTTTTAGACAGCTAAACTTTTGCATAAAATGGGGGGGGAGGAATTTTAAAATCCCGATGACGTCGTCGACGCCAGCGCCAGTATTTGCAATTATGAAAAAGAAATGAGGTGTTGAAAATGATTTCAGGTATCCTTTGATTTGTAAAAAGCGTCTCGAATAAAGAAATTTTTTTTCGAATACAGCACATTTGTGGAAAAAATCATTCTTTGTTGTTCATTTATCTGCTTACTGTAGCTTTTTAAAATTTTATCATGCAGTTAGACTTTTTTAAAAATTTAGAATAAAGTGCCACGTTTCCCCCTATCGGTAACTTTTAGACCTTTTTTTTTCTATTATTTTTTCAAATGTCGTCAGTAGTACCCATACAAAATTTGGTGGCTTTGCGGCTGATACTTCGAGCTGCAGAAATCTCCCAGTACCGTCAGTTTAAAAAAAAAAAAAAAACCTGAATATCGTGTCCAGTTATGGTTTCATTCGGTTGGGTGGGGGGGGAGGCATCTAAAACAAAAATTCGCTTTTATTTAAAGGGTGCGTCGGAAAGTTGTGAGGAGACCACTCAAACCACTTTTGGTTTTTAAGATCAAACTGATCGTATTACTGATGTTCATTTCTCTAATTTTAAAACAGATTTAATTGTAACTTAATCCTTGCTTATTAAATCAAAAGGAATCCTTTATTAATATAACAATGGTTGGCGATAATCAATGGGTAGAGCAAATTCAGATCGGTGATCAATTCAGTGAAATAATGTCTTGCGATAATTAATCCGGTGAGTCTGCTCATGCAATGAAAATTAGTAAAAGAAACTGCAGAGAACGCTGAATGCTTTTGTTGTGGCTGTTTCGTGAGAGCTTTCAATAAATAGGCAAATAGAAAAGTTAACAACAAATTTATTGCAGGTTCTTTCGAGTTACTCTTCTCAGTAGCAGTTCTTCTCCAAGAGCAAACATTCGAATGACGTCTTTTAATTACACTCGCTCTAGTTGTCTAGCGCCATCTATGAGCATTTATTTCCTAACGCTTCAAAATCAAATCACAGCAAACTAGCGCCATCTATGAACGTTGATTTCCTAGAGCTTCAAAAATCCAATCACTACAGCTTTATCATTATTATTATTATATAAATAATATTTTTGTTACAATATTTCGATCAAAATTCTACTGAAAAACAAAATAATACATCTGTGGTGACAAGTTAATAAGCCAGTAACATCCACTAGACAGGAGCGTACATTTTTATCGAATGGTCAAGTGATTGGACTTCAAACCCGCACATCGCAGGTTCGATCCGTCACTACATATCATATTCATGACCATTTCAAGTATTAATAACTGTAATTTTAAGAGTACAAATCGCTGAAACCATTTCTAATTTTCAGCAACATGGTACACCTGAAAGTAAATGAAACTCGATCACAATATTTCATCTTTTCAATGATGTCACGCAACAAATTGAATGAAAGTATTTTAATCTATTTTAAACCTTATCGAGTTTTAATTTGATAAATTTGAAATTGTGTCCAACTTTAATATATTATTACTTCCTTAAAACAACAATTGTTTTCTAAAATCAGCATCTATTGATATTTTTTACTTGTTTAAGAAGTAAAATGCTGCATCCATAATTCTGTATTATATAAAAAAAAAATGCAGAACTAAAGAATATCAACAACCAATAAAAATCCCACATGTTCCAGTATGCAATCTATTAGGCTTCATTTAACATTAAATTACTGGATATCTATTTCACCATAATTTTCCTACTTGCGAAATATAATGTTAATTTTTTTTTAAAAAAACTCCAATATATTGGATTGAATATTATTGAATGATGCTTTTAGGTTGAAAGTAAAAGGAAATTACTTTTTATATTCGCTTATATCTTTGTCTTCCAATTAACATTAAATTGAGAACATGGATTTCTTCTATTGCAATTTTTCTGTTTCTAATCAAAATAAAAATAAAAAAATAACGATATTGTATGAAAAGTTCTGTTTTTTTATTTATTTTTTTAATGGATAAAATAAGCATTCATACAAGATTGAATTTTTCTTGCAATTTGTATCCAAACTGACCCACACATTTCTCCTGCACAGGTTCTCGATTCCATATTCCCTGCAAGAAAAAAAATGAAGGTTTTGATTCAAAAAGATTAGCTCCAATTGTTCAAGTTTGTAGAAAACTGTCGAAAACGTCCGAAAATTCCAATGTGACAACTAATGATTGGCCCTGCATCTTTTTGGTACCAAATGAACAAGGATTTTTTAAACCACATGCAACGCTAATAAAGTGTATGTAACTAAAAAGATAGGAACGACATCTTTTTTGCACCAAAGGAGAGTGGATTTTTTTTTTTGTAACCAAATGTAACTCTAAAAAGATTGGAGTTACATCACTTTGGCACCAGATGAACAAGACATTTTTTGTAACCACATGCAATTCTAACATAGTGCACGCAACTCTAAAAAGTTTGGAGCTATATCTTTTTTGGCTGGTTAGAGTGTTTATTTATTTATTTTTTAATTTTTTTTTGCACAAGAGCCATTATTGGCCAGACTGCCCCAAGCATACTTCCTCTTTTTGTCACCAAATGAACAAGGATTTTAACCACATGTAACTAACTCTAAAAAGATTGGAGTCACAACTTTATCTCACCAAATGAGCAAGGACTTCCTTTAACCACATGTAACTCTAACATGGTGCATGTAACTCTTTAAAGATTGGAGCTACATCTTTTTGGCACCAAACTAACAAAGACTTTTTTGTAACCACATGCAACTCTAACATAGTGCATATAACTCCAAAAATATTACTCTAAATCCCCCAAATTGGAGCAAATCTCTTTTGCAGCGAACCCTTCAATAGGTATTTTATAAAGGCTCCAAAGAATGCGAGGCTGCAGTTGCTCATCGATCGCATTTTATAGTCGGTCCCTGTTCCGGAATGAAAAGAAAATACTCGCTACTATGTGCCGAGGAGTGTGACCAAACCGTCTCATGGATGGAAAAATACCACAATGACTGATGTAGCAGCGCCATTTATTATGATCGCCATCGATGGAAATTCGTCTCGGCCACACAGAGAGGAATTCCAAAAACGGGAAATAAATGATGTATCGGATGGAGGAAGGGAAAAAATATGCCTTTTTCGAACGCTCCATTCTTTCGTTTGTAAAGCATCGGACGGTTGTTGTGTGGAAAAAGATGTTAAGTTGAACGGATTACGTGAAAATACAGAAACTGGAAACCACTCTCTTTAGTGGTTCGACCATAAATTCTTGCCAGGAACAGGTGTGACATCCAGAGTGACGTCATTGACGTCTTGGTGGGAGGAGAGAGTGATCTGGTATCCATCCTAGTGATTCGAAGTGGGTAGAAAGCAGAAAACCAACCATTCTTATGATTGTGCAATATTTTTCCACACATAATTTTTGGGGGGATGAAAATTCTTCTGTGCCCCCATTAATAACTGGGCAGTAAGAGTTCCTGGAACATTTTTAGTATAGTGATCGATATATCCATATTTATTATCCGTATATATATATATCCATTTATAGGATAGAGAGTAGCCCTGAAGTAGTGTCAATATAATTTAAACTTCACAAATCGGGCTTTCAAGAGATTTCTGTGAGTTCCGTTGTGCAACGACGATCTGATTTCGGTCAGAATTTTTTTGGTTTTTGCCATTAAGTATAAAAATAAATAAAGAAATACAAAATTAACCGATGATAACTAAATTTAATCGAAAAGAAATCAGCCCGTTTCTGTGTCGCGCCATTTTTAAATTTATTTTGATTACGTTTATATTCAATGTTTTATAATCAGTATTGTTTTATAAAGAATGATATAACAAAGTATTTGTAAAACAACATCGCATATATTTTTTTATCCAGTACTAGCTGGGACCCGGCGCGTTGCTGCCGCAGAAGAAATAACCTTTTAAATATCGTTTGGAATTTGAAATAGTCATCCTGTTTCATTTGGAAGGATATTCATTTTCTTGTCGGCAATGAATACATATCCATTGCAATGGAAGGACATATAAAGAAAAAGGATAAATAGTATTTATTCTATTTTTATTATTCTACTCTACAAACAAATATTCATTTTTATGTATTTGATTTGTGTATTCTTTCAGAATTGTCAAGCTTGGTGTTCTTACAGAATGGCAATGAAAGAAATTATTTATTGTGTCTCGTGATTCGTTTCATATATATTCAGAATTCTCAAGTCTCATATTCAAAAAACGTGATTAAAATATTTTCTTTTAAAATTGGTTCAAAATTGTTTGTACTATAATATTTTCGGCAGTGACTGAAAAAAGCTAAAATGTTATTTAGTTTTTAATTAAAATTTCAAACCTATTGGATTGGTTCCCCTTAAACTTTCTCGCATACTCTATAATAAGACTGTTTGTTAGAGAACGACTTGCATTGCATTTACGTACAATAGTTGTATGTAAATGCAATGCGTTCTCTTAGTTGATAGTCTTATTATAGAGTATGCGAGAAAGTTTAAGGAGAACCAATCCAATAGGTTTGAAATTTTAATTAAAAATTGAATAACATTTTAGCGTTACAGGATATTGACATCTAGTTTGAATTTAGCATCTTGAATAAATCTGTTGTGTCTCCTTGGCTTGTTAATTGATGCGACAAATAAATCTGGAAATATGCCTATTGCATTGTATTCATTTATGTAATAGGAATATTTTACCTATAACATTCGAGTAAGTGCAATATGCTGTCGACGTTTTATCGCAATCGGATGAGTGGTGCGTTCGCGACATACAGACGAACATTCATTTTTATTTATATAGATAAAATTAACAAGAAATAATCTCAAGAATTTTATTATATTTTTGCAGTTAAGGTATCCGACTACTTTCAAAAGAATTTTTTTGAGAAATTGGATTTTTTAAAAATAATTTAAAACTATAGTTTTTAGATATATTAAATAAAATACTAAAAATGCAACAAAATCATTTGAAAATATAATGTATTTTGAGATAGGAAAATGTGTAGAACATTTTAGCGAATTTTTACCAAAAAGGTTAAGACTACACAAAAGGGTCATACAGCCATCCTATTTTTCTATGCACAAAAGTTATAGTATATAAAGATGGATAACCAAATGAACCAAAATGTGACAATAATCTTTAGATGCACATAAATTATGGATATAAACATACGTATACATGCATTTTTTCCATCCATTCGCAACTTCATTTGTCTAAAAACACCTATAACAGAAAAAGTTTTTCACTCACAATCAAACTTTTGGTTCATTTCATTGCCCATATTATTTAAAACACGCGTTGAAATGTTTTTGTAAATACCTCTATTAAATTTTGGTATATCATGTTGACGGGGAAGAATTTTCATGAAATTTAAAGCTTTGAGTAAGTTGTAGTTAAAGACGAATTTAAGCTGAAAAATAGGCACCCCTGGATGATAGGTGAGGTCTTCCTTTTCCTAGAAAAGATTAACTGTTGTGGGAAGAGAAAAGTCTGAACTACACCAAATAACAATATTTAAAATATTCGCCAATGTGGTCTATAACTTATGTTTTTAACGTAGTCGGATACCTTAAATTATGAATGCTGGTTGTTTCTTAACAGAAGTTTAGAGTTCAGACCACGGTTCCGTGAACATTTTGCCCTAATTGATGAACCTCTAATAGTTCTCGTGTAGCATCAAAATGAAACTCATTTGTCATTTTGTAGTGATGTCCCTTTACTCTTACATGAAAATGGAATGAATCGAATCAACTTTTGTACATAAACCTCTGATTTGATGTTTTACAACTCATACGAATCTGTGTCAAACTTTCCACCGAATCTGTTGATCGAAAGAATATACTTCTCCATAATATAGGAAGCACCCCTTCAGGATTCTGCAGTTTAGTTTAGTCCCGTTTTGAAGCAACAGTAGGGCTATTTTTCGACGAACCTCGTCATTTTGAGCCTCCATCAGATGACGAGAATGACTCCTGCCGGGATATTTCAGATATGATGAGAAAATTCTAGTATGGTGACTGATTCTTGCAGTTCAGTGGGTACAAAAATGGTGTGGGGGTGACTATCCCCTGCCGATGATGGCACAAGCCACTTACAAAAGGTTTATACCTTGACAGGAGACGGCCCATAAGATTCAGCCATGATTCCTACCTGTATTTTTGAGTGGGTTTTCTCAACATCCGGTGTTATGAGATTGATTTTCACAATCTATATTATTTGGATGGATGGATGGATGTTTGTTACACCATCACGATAGAATGGCCGAACGGAATGGGATGACATTGAGCACACAGATAGATTAGAGTCAGGAATAGAACAGAGGCTACTTTTTATTCAGTTTATTTGAGTGGCTCATTTTTTATTCGTTAAGAACTCACTTTCGTGATAAAAAGATGAGGCCAAATCAAGCCTCACACGGCGAAATATCTTCGGCACTTTCCGTCAGCAAACGACAGCGAAAGTGACGTCACTTCAAAGTTTCACATGATTGGTTGGATTTCGTTTGCGGACAATATTTCTGACGACATTTTCGAACTGGTTAGAAAAAGTTGTCGATTATGAAACTTGCTTGACAGGTTTTTGAGGGTAGAAGCAAAAAAGTGCTGGCGAAATCTCACCGTGTGATAAGGCCTTAAGATAAGTAATGCTCCGAGTTTCTTCTTCCCACAGAATTCAGGTTAAGCTTAGAAGAGTTTCGACCGATTATTTCAAACGATTCTGTTTATTTTCTTTTAATTCTGTTTTATTTTATTTTATTCTATTTATTTGATGTACTTCAAATCAAACGCTGTTCATGAATCGCTCTTTCGGATTCATTCTGAAGTACTTTGAAATGAAAAGAGAACAGAATGAAGGAAATGAAAAATTTCCAATCTGCATCGCGTTCCCCCAACTGGCGTAAGAAAATCAAGTATTTGAGAAACTTCAACTGGCGTGGAAAGTTCGCGCTTGATTGTTGACGACTATGTTTTCATTTAATTAAAAGTTTAAAAATGATGTTTCCAATACTGTTGCAGCTATCGCCATCTTGATGCATCAATAAAATGGATTGGACCGGACTTGATTAGCTGTTTCGTTTTATTTCGGGTATATAATGTAAATAAATTGTTTTTCCTTCGGTTGTGTGTTTTTGTTATTAAATTGTGTTTATGGTATATATTTTTCGTATGTGCTTATACTTTTAAATGTATCGTTTTTAGGTTAGGTTTAATTATTTTTCATTGTTTGATAGTTATGTATATATATATATAATTTTTTGTATATATTTTTACTTTATTTGGTGAGGATTTTAACGTCATTCTGTTTTGTGTCTTTCTGTTAAATTGGTTTGTCTTTTTGGCCTTAATTTTAGGGGAATTTTCGGATCACGCGCGGTCAATAATGTTGAACATTGTCCGATTTCTCGAAGAAAAAAATCCCTTATTTTAAATTTTTGCCTGAGAGTGACACTTGAAAGTGTCTTCAGGCCGGATTCTTTTTCTCTCTGTTGTAATTTTGATTCTATCGTATTCTGTTTTACTTGGCTTATACTACTAAATTATTTAGATCCATCTGTATTTTAGTAGTAGCAGTAAATACAATGATAAATTTCTTTATACTTTTTAAAAGATTTTATTCTTTTTTGAATCCGAAATAATTTTTAATTTCGATTCCAATTAAAAAATCTATTAAAAAATTATGATTGTATTTAGAGAGAGCTAATGCTGCTACTACCAAAATACAGATGAATCTAAGTAAATTAGAAATATATGCAAAGTAAAAAGGAATATAATGGAATCATAATTAAAACAAATAGAAAAAGAATCCGGCCTAAAGACTTTTTAAAGGGTTACCCTCAGGCAAGGATTCAAGATAATTGATTTTTTCTGTGAGGTGTTGGTGGACAATGGTCAAAAGTATTGACACCTGTTTTTGGTTCTGTTTCAGTAATTAGTTTCGTTTTCTTATTCTGTTAATTTATATATATATATATATATATGTGTGTGTGTGTGTGTGTGTGTGTGTGTGTGTGTGTGTGTGTGTGT
>JAPMOQ010040326.1:385106-424555 GCA_026543055.1 Argiope trifasciata
TTGCACAACCCCTTTTTACATCAAGGCTTATTCACACATCTCACAGATAGAATAACAAACATACCCGAACCGGGACTCGAACCCAGGAAGCACAAATACCGGGGAAGATACGCTACCCGTATGCCAGGACGAAGGCGTTATCAAAATCATTAATTAAATAATTAAGTTCTCTCTGGGAATGCATTAGAATAATAATTATTCATTTATTTTTTGAGGCATGCCATTTGATAAGCTCAGTAAAATAACTTTAAATGATATACTTGCTCTTATCTTATCGTTATTCATTACGAACCTGTAATTTTACTTCTACGAATCCGTTATCTGTATTCATGCTGTTAGGTGTCGTATATTGTTCTACCCCTCTGCCAGGTTTAGTTTAGTTTAGTTATATTAACGTGTGTGTGCATATATTAATTAATTAACAAAATAAGCCAAGCAAAAATTAACACAACCGAATCAAAACTATAACCAATAGAAAAAGAATCCGACCTGAAAACTTCGTCAAGGGTCACTTTCAAGCAAGGATTCAAAATAAGGGATTTTTTTTTGGCATCGGTGGGCAGTGATCAGAAGTTTTGACACCTCGTGATCCGAAAATCCCCCGAAACTTATTAAACTTGTTTGAATCCGTAATGATTGTTAGTTTCGATTCCGGTTTTGGTTTCGTTCCCGTGATTGGTGCCGTTTATATTTCATTCACATAATTTTACTAATTATAGTAATTTGAATTTGTTTCATTAATTTGTTCTATTTCATTTACCTTCCATTTTGTGAATTTTTAGCTTTTAATTTCGATTTCAACCTAGTTGGTTTCATTTTAATTTTTATTATATATATATATATATATACATACATACATACATATTTATATAATGTTGTATGATATAATTGCTGTCTATACCTTCTGATTTTGTAGAAAGGCAAAGCAAATCTCAAAAGTGGATTTATTTTGGAAATTTTAATCCATTTGGCAACTGAAAAAAGTGAAATTGTTGAAAGAATATAGTGGTCTTAGGATCACACATATGTTGTATAATATTTCAAAAACATTCGTAATATTGTATAATATTGTCGAATATTAAAGGATGTAATATATTACTGTAAAGAGAATGTGCTTCGTGGTAGGAGGAGGATACCAACATGAGCATATTGAGTTAAACACCAAACTTTTTTTGAGGTTATTGTCATCAATAACATCATATTGGTTTAGTAAAAGGCCTTCTTGCTTTGAAATCACTCAAATTTTTTGTATCACATTCTTAAAATTCTGAATGAAGAAAAAATATCATTCTTGTAATTCTGCTAGAAAAAAGTACATACTCTCTTTCAGCATGTTTTGTTCTAACATTTATAATTATTTTAATCGGCATATGCTTTATCTAAAAAGGAGAAAAGTTTGAAAAGTAACCTTAGGCAGCAATAGTTTGCCTTTTCAAAAACGTTTTTGTTGTTTTAAAATTTATTATTAACTCGGTTTTTTTTATGTGCCTTCACATCAATGCCCAGTTTAGTCCAATTTCGATTATTTTATGATATAAAGATACTAATGCAGGAATAACTAACTGCATTAGTATAAAGAATTAACACCTACTGAATTCAGATTCAGAGAGCCAAGATTTTTCCTGTACCTTTGGATTTTACTTTACAAGTGCCGCCATCTAGAGACACTTATACTAACTAATATTTTGTTCAAGTATATTACTCTAAATTACTTTAAATGATTAATGTATCCGACTACGTTAAAAATGCTGGTTATCAAACACATTGGCGAAGTTTTTTTTTTTATTGTTATTTCTCGTTGTTCAGACTTTCCTCTAACCAAAACAGTTTATTTTCTCTAGGAAAAGGAAGGCCTCACCTATCATCACGTGTCGAATATTTTTTCAACTAAAATGTGTCTTTCACTTCCATTTTTTCGGAAATTTACTTTTCCTAAAAATACTCCACTATCAACACGATATCTCAAAAATTAATAGAGGTATTTGCATAACAATTGCACCGCGTATTTTAAATAATGTGGGCAATGAAATGAATCAAAATTTTTATTGTGGGTGAAATACTTTTTCATTTATAGGCATTCTTAGAATTATGAAGCTGTAAGTTTATGGAAAGAACTGCATATATACGTAGTTTTTTACCCATCACTTCGTTGCATCTCCACATTTCTCTTAGATTTTGGCTCATTTCATTTGTCATTATGTTCTATAACTTGTGCACAAAGACTAAATAGGATGGCTACATTACCATTTTGTGCAGAGTGTGAACCGTTTTGGTTCAATTTCATTAAAATTGACGACACATTTTCCTATTTCTCAAAACATAATATATTTTTGAATAATTTCGTTGTATTTATAGTACTTTGTACTGTAATTATCGATACATAAAAAAACCATAGTTTCAAGTAGTTTTTAAACAATCCAACTTTTCAAAAAATTTCCCCTTAACACAGTCGGATACCTTAATTATAAAAATGAACTCAGAATAGAAAATTTGAAAATTTCCTTTTCTATTTTTCTATGAAGAGATCGATTAAGTTTGTTTTGTAAATAAACGTGAAATATTGTCTTTAGATTTTTTTTTCTATACTTTATATTATCTTTGAAACATATATTAAGTCACAATAACGCATAAGAATATTTTAGTATATTCGCTTTCAAATTTTTTTGGAAATTTTATATTACTTAGATAGATTATTCCTGTTAAAAATAACGTGGAAAAATACGAATACATGGAAAAATATATGAAGAATTCAAACATGGAACAGTTAATTTTTAAATTCTCAATGAAAAATATTTCGGAAAAAGTGCGTGAAATTAGTTTTTCAGAGAAAACAAAAGCTCGAAGTGCAGTTTGAATTTGCGACTATTAATATTCGTCAATTACATGCAAAATAAAATAATTTAAATGGTTTAATCAAAACGAAAAAAAAAAAATTAAGAATCTTAAATTCTTATTCCTCCAACTATGTTTAGAATGTTTCGAAATGGCATTTTATATTCTTTAGAAAACATACTGATTATTTTGAAAGCCTTTTTAAATTGATTGCAAAATCTTGAAATGAAGGCAAAAAGTATTTAAGTGATTTTGGGATATTCTTTAATGAAGTATTTCAATTATTTTTTAAGTCATAGTTTTGAATATAGATGGCAGCAGTGGTTTTAGAAAAAACAAAAGTATATTTCCTAGAAGATAGCCTCGTAATTTTCCGAATAACTTAGCTTTGGCATAAAAAAATATATAAAAGCCAATGAATTGTAGACAAAATCATGAAATAAATAAAATGATACGTGTTTAAATATTGTTACGGTTTTAAAATGTCGATGCTTTTAAAAAATGCATTTTCTTTTTGGAAATTTTTTTTTCACAACGTTTTTTTTCTTTTCCATTGTTTTACTTTTAATTAAATTACTATTTATATTGCAATCAATTTCATCGAAAATTCTTTAAGTAATTTAATAAATCCATTTAGAAATAAAGAGAATACAAACATGGTAAAGTAAGTTTTTAAACGAAATTGTAAATTTTCTTCAATAGGCATACATTACTATATCTGATATCACAGGCTATTCAAACGTTTTCGTGAATTTGGAATAATAAACTGTAAAGCATATTTTACGTCTAATCGTGCTAAATGTATCTAAAAAAAATTTACTATGTGCTTTTGCAGTTTATTCGTAGAAACAGAGCCGGTCTTCTCTATGATGGGGCTCGAGTGCAAAAAAAGAAAAAAAAAAACATTTAGGGCTTTAAATTTTTAACAAAATAAAAGAAAAAACGAACATTTGCATATGTATTTAATGATGCTCAATTTTGTTTTTGCTATTCATTAGTCCAGGAAAAGGACAATTTTTCCAATTTCTTTTTCAATGCTTAGTGTTTAAGCATTATATCCATATGCTTGACAAAAGATAATAATTTATTTAATTCTACTTTGCTGAAAGAGGGTTCAGCATTTATTATATTTAGTCACTGGCCATGTATAGGATTGAAAAAAAATATCACATTACATACAGACAAAAGCAGATAGCTGATGATTTACAAGTCCATTCGAACCCAGTTTCAGCCTCGACTTCTGGGCGCAGGGCATGCCGCTCTGTCTGAACATGTCTAAAGTGGATTCCCTTATTCATAAATGAACATTTCCCGCCTTTTTATTGACATCACAGCCTCATAAAGGTGTCAGGCGATGCTCAGCCAGAAACTTGGGAACATGCTTGTAGACTTTGAGTATGTGTCACATTATTATTGTTCAGAACGCTGTTTGAATTCTTAATCAAGGGTGCAACCCCCCTCAGTCGTAGGGCCCGATGCATAGCACCCGCCGCACTCCACAGAGGGTCGGTTCTGAGTCCAAATAGACTAAAACTTACTTTATATATATATATATATATATATATATATATATATAATTTTTTCATCAGATTAATGCCGTATTTTGTACTCGACCAGCTACAAGACGGCCGGTACGCAGCGCATACACAAAAAGGGACTGATTTATGTTTATAGCAATTTCATGTAACAGATTCAGGCATTCCATGCTTGGCTATAAATTGCCGTTTTGGCGTCTCTGAATTCTTTTTATCACTGCGTATCACATTAAAATGACGGATATTTGCAAAAAGAAACCTGATTAAAATATTTTTAAAAATGTCAATGCGCTCTAAATTTGAGAAATAATAGAAAAGAAACGTCAAATAAAATGAACCACAAGCATACACACACACTACCTGTATCAGAAAGAGCAAAACATGTCCGAATTCATCTAGGATAAGTGATCAGTTTTTTAAAGCCAAAAAATCCGCCAAATTCTACAAACGCATGCACTAAAAGATTTTTGTTTGTTTGTTTCATTATATTAAAGTCCCTTTGTATAAAGAGACTAAATAAAATATTTTTCCATCCATTTTTCAAATTTATTTTTTCCACCATTTGTTAAGTTTTGGTACAGTATAAACCCAGGAAGATGAAGGAAAAAAATCTTTATTTATTATTAATAAAAAAAATATTTTTGTTATTTCTTGGATGATATCTTCTGCTTTCTGATGGCTTAGTTTAGTTATTTTAACGCCCATTTTGAAGCAAAACTAGAGCTTTATCTGGACGAACCTCGTCCATTTTGAACCGAGGTCAGATGACGAGGAGGACGCCCGAGCTGGCACCCCCCTCTCCACACCAGCGGTAGGACGTTTGGCCTGACTGATTTAACGAGCAACAGAGCCTCTCACACGACGACTCTTCGGCGTAATCGAGTCTCGAGCCTGAAATCCTCCGGTTCCGAAGTCTTACCACCAGGCCACCGCCGCCCCATGCGCTAGAAGAAAAAGAATACAATACAGCTGCATATTGTCCCGCCTGGAATATTCTTTGCCATCCACCGAATAGCCTTTTTCAGCCTTTCTACGCATGCGCTACCTACGGTCCGTCTTATAAATGGCCTTTTCGGTAGTCTTTCATGTAGAAAATGTTCCGCCTATTTTTTTCATCATACTAAGCTGCCAGTTGTTTAATCCGCATTCACTCAGCTGCTTCGACTTTTACCATTCAAATGGAATAAAATAAATAACCGAATAATGTTTTCAGTTACCAGTCTTAGTTCTATTTTTACTTGCTTGAAATCGTCACACTTCTCGCGACCGAGACTTGTTAGATATGTACTGTCTGTCACAAGAACTCTGCTTGACGATCGTCTATATTTATGGCGGGTGCTATAGAAACAAGTTGCTGTAGGGAAGATCCATTTTGAATGGGTGGAAGTCTTGGGGGGGGGGGGCTGTTCTTTTTCTTTAAAACAAATGTAACGAAGACGATTCATTTTTTTTTTGTCATGCACGATTTTACTTTTTAATTTTTTTATTCTCTTGCAATCGCTACACATACAAATAATTACTTAGTTTTTCCTATTTGATTTGCTTTATTCTTTGTACAATTACAAAAGGATACTTTTCGAACACACAAATGATTTTTACCTTTGTGAATTTGTTTTACTGCATTTAATTTGTTTCCAAAAATTAAATGCAACAATACATAATATCGCCAGTTTGGCGCCAAACCTGCCAAGGTAAGAAACTTGAATGGATTTCTAGCTCCGCGAAACGAACAGTAACCTGTTTCTATAGCTTCCGCTGTGTAGCAGAGTTCTGGTGTCGGACAGACAGTATACGGTTGCTCGTGTAAGCTTGTATCATATTTTCTGTCAAGAAATCTATGAGAGGGAAAAGTCTGAAACTATCATATATCATCCTCTTAAACTCTTCTTTCAAAATGGAAGAAAAAGTCCAGTTTCGGTCTGAAAGTCACAAGAGGCACCTTTTGATTAGAAGCCTCGCAACATGACCACTAGACAAAAGCAATCGCTTGTGTCCCGTAGATGTTATCTGGTTTATAAACTTACCTACGCATCACTCCCCTTCCAGGGAGTCCGAGGAGAGACGAGCGATGTTATCGCGCTAAGTGTTTTGACGGGTGACGAACGTTTTAACCGCGCTATGCTTTATGGCGAACAACAAACTTTTTAATCGCTCCAAGCGTTATGGCGAGTGACGAACGCTTGTTATGGCGACTTTGCTACCGTTAGAGGGCGACACAAAGATTGGATTTGAAGGTTCATTGTCCATGGCCTCCAATGTAGTAGGTTGTGTTAGCTCGGAATGGAGTTCGAGACATTTTGCTGAGAAGCCTCGTAACACAACCACTAGATAAAGGCAATTGCTCGTGTCCCGTAGATGTTATCTGGCTTATGAAATAACCACCACGGCTTTCTTTTCTGTTAAACTTTCCCTCCAAATCCATTGCAACTTGATGGATGTAAGCATATTCATCTTTGCTATTTAATCTCAACAATAAACCTAAAATACAAAGACAAGACATTCTACAGAAAAACATCTCAATCTCATTATTTTCAATCGCATTGCACTATGGGATGCGTACCTACTCAGGCATCGCCATCTTTTATCCGAAAGAAAAGACGTAATAACAAGGCGGGCCCTCTAGCGGCACCAACTAAAACTCTGGCAGTCAACTTCCAGCTGTCAACAACGCAGCATGTTATATTTTTCACTACCTATTTTATCGTGCTACAGTTTTATGTAATTAATATTAAATTGTAACTAAGTGTTTGTATTCGTGCTCTAACATAAAACATAATTTTTAGAGCTAGCTGTAATATTTATTTGTTGGGTCAGTCGTTTAATCACAAAGATAGAGTAATATAACTGTTACAAATATTTATTTTCGGTGGGTTTTTAAAAAAAATTGTAACCTTTAACTTGAATCGGGACAGTGAAGGATGAAAAGGCAAAGGCTGTTATCCCATAGGATCCCAAAAGTTGCTGTGAGTGATATCAAAATGCTTGAGGACTTGACCACAGAATGCTAAGATGTTGTTTGTTTGCGAGAGCTTGAGACAGAAGGGAGGCAAAACAGATGTTCGATCTTAAGTTTTTTTCAGAGTGCTTTTCTGTAAATTGTATATTTTGAGCATTTCAACAAGATGTGGGAAATGTTGTTGTCTTCATGACATATGTTGCCTGAGAGATTGAATCTGTGAGGAAGACTTGGAGTGATGATCATTTTACAAATCACCCGTGCCATAAGTTTATCCTGAATCCTACTTCTAGTCCAATGAGTGTGGGAGTGATGGGTTTTAATGCATCAATCCACTGGTTTAGATTATTGGTTTATTGAGATTAAAAACAGATGATTTTTATAAATTAAATTTCATTGAGGAAGAATTAATTGAAATCGGGGAGATGATATGTTCAATTGCTCTTTCCCACCTACGCATGGCACCTGGAGCATTTGCAGATCAATTCTTTAACACAAGAATTCCAGTTTCGGCCCTTTGAAGAGGATCACGTCTCCACGGTTTCCGGTCGTCACCCTTCTCGACGGACGTCCGTCTATCCTCTCGTTCTAGGGAACTCTCTGCACTCTCCCCCCTGACTGCCGATTAACACCGGAAGAAGTGCTGAGCGCCCTCTTGTGGAACTAATTTACCACTTTAGTGATGGTGCTGGTGTCTGGAAAATCCCCGATCAAAGCTAGATATTTGCTCCTTTAACAGTTATTTGAGGCGATTTCAGTAGAGATCTTTCTCAGTTTAGAGATCGTATCCTCCGGGGAGACCCACCGTCATCTGACGGTGGTTCAAAATGACGAGGTCCGTCCTAAAATAGCCCTCGCGTTGCTGTAAAATGGGCCGTTAATGTAACTAAACCAAACCGGGGAGACCCACTGTCTGCACGGAGTATATTCCTTGACTTCTTTCGCAAGAGCGTCTGCTTTTTTTGTTCCATGCGATACCAGAGAATTGTAACCTTCTTCTTCAGCAATTTATTTTATACAATATAAAAATAATAAATTTAACCTGAAGGAGCGCTTCTCGAGTGAAAATTAAAAAAAAAAAAAAAGCTTTTGACCACTTGTTGCCATTACACAGTTAAAAACTCAAATTTAAAAAAATTAAGTGAACTACTGCGGGGAAATAAGCCTAATAAAGTATAATTTTTAGCTCATGTAAGTATGAAATGATATATTGTTTTTTCTGAAAAATAAATGCAAAAAAAAAAAAATCTATGACTTTTTACAATATTTATAATATTAATCATATTTAAGGCAAATGTAATCTAACATATGCAGGATACCAAGTCTAATGACTAATGATGCCCAACAGCTGTTTTGTAACCTTTAACCCATTTACATCATTAGCGTATATATACGCTCCATTTTCCTGGTCACTATCACTGGAGTCTATTTATATACGCCGCATCCTATTATATGCTAGGCATATAATATAAATACTATATTCATATTATATACTACCTCTATGCATCCCACATTTCAAATATTACCACACTGAACAAAATTACAAACAAATAATACCCAAAAATTATTATTATTATTACTTTTATATAATTTTACACCTAAATATGAAATAAGAATTTTTCCGTGATATGGGCCTTTTATTCATATTTTCATATGATGCAAATGGGTAAATATTGTTCAGTATTCTGCTAATAAAATGATCTAAATAATTATTTTTTATGTAACTTCAGTCAATATATGCTCGAATGAATTATCATTCTAATCATGTGAGAGCTAAAGATTGGAACTAAAGACTGGATCTTTCTAGCAGAAAGTTTATATTTTACCACATGATAGTGCATAGAACTCCAAATTCCCCTACGTTGGAGCAACATGCTTTTTTTGTAGCAAACCTTTCAATTCTTTTTCGCGCTTCTTCAGTGATATCATTAAGGATACTTTGAATATTTTCTTCGTGCATGCTTTTCAAAAAGCATTCTATGGATATTTATGGAAAACTACATTATCAGTTTCATTTTGCGCTTACGCTAACATTTGCTTTTGCTATTTTAATTTGTTGAAATCGAATTCATTAAAAATAATCAGGTTTCAATATAGTTTAAAGAAGAAGAAAAAAATATTATTTAGACAAAGAAATAAACAATCAGTTTTCACACATAAATACACAACCATTTATTGAAACATTTACAAATTTTCTCAAGCCAATAGCGTTATATATGTTTTTTCACAAATTTCTGATTTTCTTTTTTGTTTAATTTCATAAAAATAGGTACAAAAATCAAAATATGGAATAGGTACAAAAATCAAGTTATTGAAGGATGAAGACAATTTTTAATACAAATCAGTTTACTTTCTTTTAGAAAATACATTTGTAATACTTATTTACTTTCATTTTGATTATAAAATTTGACATAGAGTTAAATATTAATTTTAAGAATCTTTTGTATCCATGGTTGCCTATGCAAAAATTAAATTCAGCATTTGTTTTAGTTTATCACAAAGACGAACGCGGAGGGGAGATGGGGCTGATATCAATTAGCAGCATGCAAGCCAAAAAATTGCAAAAGAAAATAAAGAAAACACAAGTAACTTCGTAAACTTTTTTATAAATAATCGAAAAGTTTTAATTGCAAACCAATCCGAGAGTATTTTAAATGCTTCCTAGTATATATCAGGCAATCATAAAGTTTACGAAGATAAGCTCATAAATAGATTTTTGCGGGTGCAATTAAAAACGAAGCAAATTTATGCGAAAAACTTTTTCGGGAAAACTTTTTTCCAAGAAAGATTCTTATTTCATTAGGGGAATAAAATTTTGGTGCACGGGCAGTAAATCATAAAAATTTATTACAAATAGCATCCTTGTATCATAGAAAAATATTTGTTTGAAAACGCAAAAAGAACAAGAACACAAATCTATAAATATATTCCTACTAAAAGCATACGGGCATAAAGTAATAGCAAAGAAAGACAATAAATATTTCTACAAATTCTTTTTGTTTGGAATTTCTATACTTGACAAAGCTCGGAAAATAAGCTGCACGAGATGTCGGTATTTAGTTTGATACCAAAATAAGTATTCAGTACTAATGAATGAAAAACTAAGCATTTGATATCACACAACTAAGCAATAGAAGACAATAAAAAAAGCTCTGAACTTTGAAATAAAAGAGGCATCTAACAAATTTTATTTAAACCATCTTAATTAAAATTAATTTAGTTCACCAAATTCCAGCTAACATTGGTTCACAAGATTTTAAATTTGCACCGGTTTTTAAAGTCACAGACAAAATTCTTTTTTGCAATGACACAAATTCTCCATATTGTTTTGGGAGCGGGAACAGACCATAAACAATAGTTGACAAGAAAGCTCTATAACACAGTTTTATTCACAGTAACAACACAGATCAATTCCATGACAAGGGATCAGAACGTCTGCGGAACAAAGAAAGAAATTAAAGAGAATAGAACTTCGTCACTTCTTACTGCATTCTCACGAAAGTTAATGGTATTCAAATTTGGTCGACAGAAGATTTCCAGTTTATCTACTGCATCCACAAACACACACAATCAATCTTAGTCTTCCTTGGTGGAGCAACCCGCAGTGCTTTCACGACCACCTGTCGCCTGGGGTGGTCCAGTTCTCAGCTTCCTCGCCTCCACCATGCCCTTGGAGACCGTCTTCCTGTCGTAGGCCAGGCCCAGCCAGGCCATCGTGTCGATGAAGAGGGTGGTCAAGTTGTACTTGATGCCGTACTCGCTGGTGGCGTAGTCGTAGGGGAAGGTGTGGTGGTAATTGTGGAATCCTTCGCCGACAGCCCCCAGGGCCACCAGGGTGTTCTCTCGGGGGTTGATGTGGATGTCGTAGGGCTTGTTCCCCCACATGTGGGCCGCCGAGTTGACCAGCCACGTCTGGTTGAGGGTGAAGCAGAAGCGGAAGAGCGTCGAGATGAACAGTGAATTCACGAACGTTTCGCCCCACAGGTGCATGGGGACGAGGGTGGGGAGAACGAAGCAGCAAAGCACGACCAGTGGCAAATAGAATCTGGAAAAAAAATTATCAAATTTTAAAGAAAACGCTTTTTCAAACAAGTAAGGATGAAATAGAGCGCCATTGTCATTCGCAACTAGGAAATGTATGATTCGATCAAATGTAACAAAACCTTTCATGAGAAAGGAAAAAAAAAAAAAAATGTACGGAATTTTTTCATAAGAAAAAACATTTATCAAAATATTATTAAGTTTTTTTTTATTGTTCTGCTTAGCATTAAGATGCAGCTAATGAGCATAGTTAAAATTTCATAGTAAAATCATGCACTTTTTAAGATCTGAATTACCAAACAAACAATATATGTGTGTGTGTGTGTGTGTCAAAATATTTAGCCAGCGAATCCAGTGAGAGTGAGGTATAAAAATGGCTGACCTAAACAAATAGTTTTATGAAAAGATCCCTGTGTTTCCCCTGCTTTGAAAGTCACATGTTCAGAAATCCCTATCAGAATCTTAATAATATATTGGTACCATAAACAATATTTTTCCTATCAAAATAAACTATTTAAGACCCGGGATAAAATGTTCAAGAGCTCTCCCTCCTTACTTGGTTTTTCGTTCTGTGTTTTGTATTCGTGTTTGTCGCACACACACATACACAATAATAGGAATTGAAAACTAAGTAAGTTTTTTATTACATCGGAGATGGCGATAAAGTCGCCAATAATGATGCAGCCAAAGTCAAACGGAATATCGCAGCTGGTACCCTTTTGCCGCCACAATTTTTGAAGCAAGTCGAGGCCCTTTGGTCACTTGCACCAAAATGGCGACTATGTGTACTGTCGCCAAAAAAGTCTGTTTGGTAATATTTTCACCGGCATAATGGAAAAGTACGGATTCTGCTAGTAACCTTTTGTCATCAATATTTTTGAAGCAAATCGAGGCCATTTGGTCACATGCGCCAAAATGACGACTGTGTGCTGTCGCTAAAAAGTCTGCTTGGAGATAATTGCACCGGTATAATGGAAAAGTATCAATTCCGCTGGCAACCTTCTGTCACCAAAATGTTTGGAGCAAGTCGAGGCCATTTGGTCAACAGTTTCAAACTGGCACTGTGTTCTATCGCTATAAAAGTCTGCTTGGCGAGATTTGCGCTGGTATAATCGAAAAGTAATGATTCCAGTTCTGAATCGCAACTTGAATTCAAAACTAAGCTGAGTGAAGCGTGTGCTTACTTTCTGTGGAACCTGACGACGGGGTCGGCCATGAGATCGTCGAGATTGATCTTCTTTCCTTTCTTGATGACTTCCGGGTGCTTCCGGCAGAGGAGCCAACCGATGTGAGCGAAAAAGAAACCTCTTTTGGCGTTGTGGGGATCGGCGTCCGTCTCGGAATACTTGTGGTGAACACGGTGGTCTCGAGCCCATTCGTAGATGTCATTCTGTTTGTGGAAAAAACAAACAAATGAATCAATTAATAGAGAACAATAAATAATGTATAGCATTAAAGCACACACAGAAAAACTACTCGCAGAACACTCTACATACTTTCAACGGAATCCCTCCCATGTTGGTTTAAATGGTAGTGAGATAGCGGACAATTAAGCTAAGAACAGAATTAGCATACATATTTCATGGTGATGCAACTCTGATGATGTACACTGATGGCAATAAAAGAACTACACTGACGGTAGTAAAGGAGTACACTGATGGCAATAAAAGAACTACACTGATGGTAGTAAAAGAGTACACTTATGGAGTACATAGATGGTGGCGTGCCCATTGAGGCTCTTGAAAGAGCTACTGACATTCCGATCAGAAATCCTGACAACTGTTCTGTATTCGAGTCTGAACTTACTGCAGTCTATAAGGGACTTCATATATCGCCAAGTCCTCTGAAATGGTCTTCGGGTACATTTGGATTCTAACGGACAGACGTGCCTCTGTGCAGCATCTTTCTCATTGGACGGAAGTAGGGGACAAGATGAGTGGGAATGTCTTGTTGTTGCCAGTTTCTCCGCGAAGTACTCCGCACACTTTCAGTGGGTCCCCTCACACATTGGTTTGGATGGTGATGAGACAGCGGGCAACTTAGCTAAAGTCGGGGCCCACGACCATCCGTTTCCCAGATTTGGTCATAAATCAGATCTCCGACCCACTGGGGGACCACTCTCAAACATGGCACCGAGGATGCGTTTCCCCTTCGACCCCTCTTGGTCTTTTTGATGCCTGGGCAGTTTTACCGACAAATTGTCGGTAAGTCGACGCGTCATCAAAGAGACCACAAAACCGCAAGAGCTGTCAACGAGTGGCACGTGGCTCGTCAGCAGACGGGGTATAGGCCGTGGGACCCCGGCTTAAGACAGCCTCAGCTGACATATTTCGTGGTGACGCAACACTAACTCTTTCTGAAGTCTCTTCTACCAGAAAGACAGAGTCGAGTACTCTTGGGAGAGTCCCACCTGCTCACCCCCTCGGTACTTGAGTAAGGTTGGTGTCTCCAGAAAACAGCAAACTCTCGTTTTTCGAGTGGACACACCCAATCCTTACAACAAGGACGGAGGATCTTTGTTGAATGTCTTTGGATCAAGCTTGCCCCAATCATATTCTTATATTTTACTGTTTTTGAGTTGTTAAGGGATCCGCTATTGTTTTGGGACTTTTGAGAGATATTTGGTATCATGGAGGTGGTATAGCTGGGATTAGAAACGACAACAGCAGAAACTTGACTCAACAAAATTCTCCAATTCGGAAAAACGAAATGCATAAAAATTCCATACTTCGTAGGAAACAGATAGATAGAAGGGTAATTAGCAGATAGCTTATAATTCAGTTAATTATAACATCAAATATTAGTTTAAAATTAAAATTCCATCCTTAAATAATAGGGTTCACAATAGAAATAAGCTACAAAGATTCATTTCAAAGCTTTGAAAACTTAAAAATATAGGTGTTGACTGTCTTAAATTCTTAAAATTAATGTAAGAGTTTTTGCTGTTATATCGCTTTTATAATAAGAATAGAAAAGCGAACCTTTCGAATAACGAGCAAGACTCATACAGAAAGTCACTACCTACAATCCACAAATGCGTTGCCAAAAAACGTATTGAAATAAACGAGAAAATAATAGTAGTGTAATTCAAAGTATTAAAAATTCAAAAGTGTTGCTATTTTCAAATGGAAGAATATTAAATAAATTTTTGTAACGACAAGTATGCAATTTTCTTACCCATATCTCATACAATAAAGATGCAAACTTTAAAAGAATTCGGACTAATTTTTTAAAGAAATGTGGAATATGAAGCGGGTTGTATTAGTGGAGTCGCGCCAATGGGGAATATTGAATCTCGCCAAGGATACGATTTGCAACCACGAAACATATCCACTAGACAAAAGGTGATCACCCATGTTCAGTGGCTGTTACTAGCTGAATAAGATATCACCACAATACTCTTCTACCAGTGAATCTGTGAACAGATGAACAATTTTATAGCGTCATCCGTTATGGCGAGTGAAGAGTGCGTTCATTGTTTGAGATTACCAATGTGGCGGGTGGTATTTGTGGAGTCGTGACAATGAATTCCGTCAAGAATCGAACTGGCGACCTTCTAAATTGCAGCCGCATAACATAACCCCTATACCAAAGTGATCACCGATGTCTTGTTAAGATACCACCACATAACTTTGTATATCATTATTTTAGGAATTCAAAAATTATGCTACCTCAGACAATCAGTCTTAGAGATATATTATTTATATTAGAGAGCCGTTAAGTCCTTAACAGCTATTTTCTTCTAGACAGTCTATAGCAAGGACAAAATCGCGCGCTTTTTAGAAAAGAAACATTAAAATAACATGTTTTGATAGCAAAAGTGTAGAACGTTTTTATTTAAAATATTAGAGTCTCAAGAATATTTTATTACATTTGATTTACAAAACAGAATCTTTACAAAAATTTAGAATGACAACTCATCAGAACATGAAGTTACATAAAAAAAATCATTATTTACTTCATTAAGATCATTTTATTAGCAGATATTGGATATTATTAAAGGTTACAAAACAGCTATATATCACCACTCATACACACTCATTACATAGACATTTATTTATATAAAGATAAAGCAGCTGATGTAGCTCACCTCGAAAGCAATGGTGAAGATGAAGGCCAAGAACACCCTGAGGGGAAACCTGGCCTTGTAGGAGCGGTGGGACCACAGCCTGTGGGCCCCGGCCGTCACTCCGATGCCGGACAGCAAATACAGAAACACAGCTGGAAAAGAAAAATACGAACTTATGCTCAAGAGTACGCAGATACTTCTTTAATACAAAAAAACTTATATTATCAAGCATTGATTAGAATCTATGCATAGTATAAACTGAAGTCTCCTGAAAGTGTGTCTGTTTTGGAGCCGCAAACACTTGAGAAATATGAATAATTAAGATATTAATAACGGATTAATGGATATTAAAGATATGTATACCATTTTACAGAGCATTTATTGACAAGGTTTTAGGTACATTAAAGTCATGTCAAAATAAAAAAGGGAGTTTTATAATTGCGATTTTATTTACTCCGCGCATAAACGAAAACCTCAAACTACGCATGTGCAGACAGCAAGAGCTGTGAAATGTATATGCGATGTTTCTTTATTTACGCCTGATCTTGCCGACGTCCTGGCATAAGGGTAGCGTGTCTTCCTAGTGTTCTGGGCGTCCCGGTTTCCAGTCCCGTTTCGGACATGGTTGTTCCCTGTGTTCTATCCGTGATTAGTGTGAAACTGCCCCCCCCCGTGAAATAGGTGCAAGCGAAAGTGAGGCACGAAGTAGGTAAGTCGTGCTCTTGGCCTTAGTTGGCGCAACTGAAAAACAAGGGACGCTCATTTAGGCAGCAAATAACTGACAGCGATTAGCGGACTTGTCAATGACAAGTGCCAATGAACACAACAATAACGTCTGATTTCAAACGGAGATTCAAATCTGATTATGCCCAAAAGAAGGAATTCCAACTTTGGCCGGAACACATTAAACGCCAAGGAACTTCGTTTGTTGCGCGATAAGGAAACTGAAGAGGAAAGAAATGTTCAGTTAGCGAACATCAGAGAAAGAATGCCTACATTTTGGGAAGGAGAGTCTTTTGAGGAGCGAAACAACGGTCTTTCTTTAAATCGCATTGCAACTGAATAGCCGAGACAGAATGAATCTCCCGAGGAGTCAAATGATGGGTTATCTGCTGATAGAGAAAGACATTTACATTTGAGACAGAGGAGAAAAACTGAAAAAACATATATTAAAACAGCTTTTCTATTTTCAATGGATCACTTTGCCTACGGACATATATTTTTACCTTTTTAACACATTAACTGCCACTGACGCAGCTGTGCGTTACATACAATATGTAATGGTACCAAACCATCTCTGTTATTAGATGGCACCTTCTCTACTGCAATTAGAAGATAGCAAAGAAGGAGTCATCCCATTAGGTAGTTGGTCCTGGCATCAGGCAACGGTGGTGGCAGTGAACGTGTTAACAGTCCAAATATTTCTGAATGTCTGCTATAAAAATTGTTTTGCAGCTATTTTTGATCATTTCTAAATTTATTGGGCAGTGGAATAAGTTCGTAGCGTTTTTATCAAAGACTTTTTTTTAAAGAAAATCATTAGTAATAACAATCGATTATGCATTCTCCGCTGCTGTTTACGACCTCCTCCCATCTCTCGACCGATTTGTCGATGCCGTTCTGCCAGAAATAGCCCGATCTGGTTGTTAAGGCCCACTTTATTATCGAAGGTTACGCCCTTCATATGGTTCGATGGGAGCAGAAAAGATTGTAATCCGACGACGCAAGATCTGGAGAATACAGGGGATGCTAAAGGACTTCCCATTCGAGCTATTGGAGTGCTGATATGATGACTTGTGCAAGATGGGGCCTGGCGTTGTCATGAAGGAGTATAGTTTGGCCTTGCCGATGGGGTATTTTCAGTCGCATAGCCTCTTTCACACGGTGTTGGTGACCGTGACATTCCGTTCGGGCACTTCGCTGCACACCATGCCCTCCAAGTTCCCCCTAAACGCAGATCATGGTATTCTTTGGATGGAGGTCAGACTTGATCACTTCCGTGCCTCAGACTCGCCTATGACCTTCTCCGGTGCAAATGTCCCGTGCTGCTTCAGCAGCTTTTTGACCTGGATGAAAAGCGAAGAGCAGCTGTCGAAAATGTTGATTTTTACCTCTTCGATTTTCCATTTCGCCTTAAAAGCGATTAAAAATGAAATGACTCAAACAGACGATTAGCACAGTTTTGTAGAGAAGAGAAAGTTCCATCGAATGAATACTATACACTTTGTCAAATAGCAAAAAAATCGTTGGAAACCAACGTAAATATAAAAACGCTGCGAACTTATTCCCCAACCTAATATTTGTATGTTTGTTTGCTGTTGCGTAACATGTCCATGTCGTGTAAGGTGGAAGCTAGAAATAAGTTTAACACCAATTTTTCCTCTTGGATGCTATGCCCCGGGCAACTGCTGGAATAAAACATAAAATGCACATCACTCACCGAACACATTGGTCTGCCACATCGCCGAAGTGAACATGAGGTACACCCCGTACAGCGATGCGACGTGAAGGTAGGCGAACAGGACGACGTTCCTCCATACCACCTGCATGACGGGCCCTTCCTCGGACGCCTCCTCTGCGCCCTTCCCGAGGGGTGGCAGCTCCTGGTCGTCCACTTTGTCGCACTCGTCCGGGACGTCCTCCGGTTCCTGGATCACGGACCGCTTCTCCACCTCGAAGTCACCGGACGTCTGCGTCGGACTGACGCCAGAGCAAGAGGACAGCGGAGCCATGCTTCAAATGTCAGCTGAAACGGGAAGAAGAACGCACTCAGTAAATCGGTATAGTTTCCAAAGACCCAAACCACCCCTCCCCGTTCTTTAAGAATATGTTTACGCCATTTTGAGTCGATGTCTTTTGTATTTTTGTGTGGTCCGGTGGTAAGGTCACGGCTTTAAGATTCTCGGCTAAAAATTTCATTTTTCAGAATTAACCCCTTCCAGTAAAATTTATGAATGCAAAAATTATGGGCGAAATAGCTATTTGATTTTTGCTTAAGAAAACTTAGTTTATTTTATAATTCTACCTAATTTATAATTATTAATTAAAATTATATTATTGGTATGGATGTCATTGTAATTTGTAAGATCGCATTCAACATTTCTTCAAAAATCTGTAGTGATTTCGGATTAGCCCCTAGTTTTCGCGTTTACTCTAGGCACTCCGGTATTTTTTTTTTAATAATTTTTTTCACATAATGTGAATACGACTCCAGAGTATTCACAAAATTCACTTATTAGTCACTATGCGCGTTTTCTTCCTCTTGGTAATATTTCACTATCATTAGTTTCATTATCAGTATTAAATATATGCTTATTTTCTGATTTTTCTGAATCACTTTGATCTTCTTGATTTACATTACTCTTATTCATTAAGGTGTTTATTTCGCTGCATGTTTAGCATTTAGTAAGTCAGATGCTCAGGCTAAATGTTTATTAGAATAAATAAACGAATTTATCAAAATGACTACCAATAGTTTGGCCGTCACTTGTACCCAGACAATCAAACGATATGTGATAGTGATCTATGATATCAGCATAAGTAAAAAAGTACATCCGCATTCAATACACTAGAAATTTTAAATTAAATTAATTATTATATTGAATAGTAACTTTAGTCGCATGACGAGTATAGCGCTTCAAGCCATATAGCACAATGACGAGTATAGCTCGGCATTGTGCTATATGGCATGAGAAATCAATGACGAGCTGTACTAGTCATTTTACGGGAAGGGGTTAATAATTCTCAAACAGGCGCTGTCCCCTTATATATTTCTAAATTTCATTTCGATTTCTACAGCTGGAAAGAAATTGTTTGCTATGATGGCATGTCGATTTTTTATTTTAATTCTCTAGGCAGAGGTCTCGGCGAAAACAGCTAACACTCCAGTTTGTGGAACGGGCATTATGAAGTTACTAAAATCATCAACCCGCTAGAACGGTGTAGATTGTAAGACGAATATAATGAACGGGAGTAGTCACTCCAAAACATTCCTGCATATTCTCAGACAAATTTGCATATAATATCACTCACCTCAGCTGTATGGGCTACGGTGGCCTGGTGGTAGGGTCACGGCTTCGGAACCCGAGGGTTAAAGGTACAAAGCCCGATTCCACAGAAGAATTATATTGTAAGTGGGTCTGTTGCGTTAAATCCGTCGGGGCCAAACGTCCTTCCCTCTGGTGGTTGCGTGGAAGTTTGGAGAAGGTTGTGCCAGCTCATGTGTCATCTGGCCGTGGTTTAAAATGACGAGGTCCGTCCCAAAATAGCCCTGGTGTTGCTTCCAAACTTGGGCGTTCATATAACTAAACTAACCTAAACGACTGTTCTTCGGTGGAATCGGGTCTCGAACCTGAAACCCTATAGCTCAAAAGCCGAGACCAGGCCACCGTAGCCCTACTTAGGAGCCGTGTGTGAGGGAAAATTACCACATTGGAAATTCGTAGTAATACGAAAATTTCATGGGATACCTCTGAAATAAATGTAAAGACATCAAACTATTAAGGACTAAAATCTGCAACGCATTACATGAATACTACATACTTTCTCCTAAATTATTTTTACTTTTTTTTTTTTGCATATTTGATCGAAATCGTTATATTTGGTAGAAAACTAAATAACTGCTTCAGTCGAAATTATGTGCAATTAAAACTAAAACATAACAAAACTATATCATTTCAACTGTATTTTTCTCATATTAACCCCCTCGTATTTAAGGAAATATAAAATTGAAAGGTGCTGCAAAAAGGATGTAGCTCCAATATGAGCGAATTTACATGCTCTATGTGAAGAGTTACATGTGGTTACAAGAAAATCCGTGTTCATTTGGTGCCAAAAAGATATAGCCCCAATCTTAGTTCTCGCGTTACTCAAGAGATGGAGCTGTCTGTATCATTGGAAGTTAGAATTGTCAGACCTTTTTGACGGTTTTCTGCAAACTTGAATTTATTGCAGCTACCTCCTTTTTGCGGAAAACTTTCAATTTTCATTCTGGACGGAAGAATGCAAACATTTGGAAAATTTCATTTTATGAACATGTAACATGTAACGTAAGAAAGGCAGAAGCTCAACGAATAAAACCATCAGCCGAAGTGATCCGATATTTTCTCTCATATTCATTAATAAAGAAGCAATCCTCCAGCAGACCTTCTCGAATTTTTTATTTCAATATAAGAGTTCAATGCAAGAGTTTCCCATAAACGTTCCGCGCTTCGTGGAGAAAAAAATCTAATTTGTGTTTTGAATACATTTTTTAAAAAGTAATTGCAAATTATCAGAAAACAATTGAAATGACTAAACAAAAGTAATTCTAATTCCAATGCAATTATGTATGCTTTTGAAAAGTATAATATCTGAAAGAGAGCCAATGGTTTTGGCAAAAGAAAATAGGAATAAGCAATAAAATTTTTTTTTTATTTAATTCCTACTTAGGTCAATAAATAAAAGTTTGGCGACAAAAATGGTGACCGTTTATCAACGAATTTAGAGATTTCGGCAATCAAATAAATATTACTAGAAAATGTTGATTAATGAATTAATAATATTAAAACACTGTATTAACATCCAGTGTCATTCATTACAAGTTTTGAAAAAATGTATTTGAACTCGAGGGGATGAATAAAAAGCATTTAATTAACTATTGAAAGTTTGAACAAGATATGCTTTAACAGAAACGCAACATTATTAAAGCAACGCACAATGCGATATCAAATGAATTAGAGATGATCCATCTCAAACAAATGAATCAAATTTGTAAAATGCCTGAAGTCAAAATCTCGAGCTCATTTTTTTCTTCTTTTTTACAATTTCAATTAGTATAAGAGAAACTAAAAAAAGAAATCATATCGAATCATCTCTAAAATCGAAACCGCTAACATTTTCAGGTGAAATAATATAAATAATTCTATAATATAATCTGTAAATTCAGTTTCTCATTTATAAAACATTTGACCACTAACATTTACAAATGTATAAATGTATAAACAAAAGCGACAATAACACAGCACAGACAGGACATTTGACGTATTTTTCGACACAAGTCTGACATAATTAGTCGGCGAAACAACAGAATCTGAGATGTTAGATAATTGCTTCCAAGAATTACGACATTTTTGTACTGTTGCCTTTCATAAATAATTATTCTACCATCGTTTTCTAGAAAGTGTTTAAACGTAAAAATATTAAAAATGCTTTGTAAATGCCCTGCAAAAAAATAAAAAAAATGCCATAGATCTGTCCGATATTTTCTATCATATTCATCAATAAAGGTACAATCCTCCCTTCCCATTTAGAGAATTTGAGATGTTAGAAAATTGCTTCCAAGAATTACGACATTTTTTCATTGTTACGGTAAGATATCGAAAGAAGGTTTTACTAAAACAAACACAGACCTTCATAGCCAGAACATAACTGCCTTTTTATTAATATTATTATTCTTTTCGAATACTGAATTCTTTTCGCAAAAATTGTTCAAAAAAGAATAACCAGATGATAGAAGGAAATGATTCATTCTTTCAGAACAAATAGTTCTTAAAAAAATTCCACTTCTTTGAGTTTTCATTGAAGACAAATTATTTACAAAAAAAAAAAAAAAAATACCACTTAACAAATGAAATATACATGAAATAATCAAAACTTTAAAAAGAAAAGAAAGTGGGTGTTGTCACCACTTTTTAAAATATGAATTTATAACAACAAATAATAAATAAAAATAAAAATAAATATATAAAAATAGATATAAGAATAAATATATAAAAACAAATATAATAATAATAATAAATAAAGAATTAAAAAAAGCAGCCACATTGTTGCCTTTCATAAATCTAATTCTACCATCGTTTTCTAGAGAGTGTTTAAACGTAAAAACATAAAAAAAATGCTTTCCGGATAACAGTCGACCTTTCATCAGACTGTCACCAGACTGCTCGGGGAAAAATACTAATAAACAAAACTGAGTCAATTTTTGGAACTGGATCAGAAACGTGACTTCTGCTTCTAATAGAAAAGAGGCAAAAACTTGTTGCCATATCCTGACAGCAAACACAGCTGTTGAGCAGATTCATTCCCTAATATTTGACAAAAGGAAGAGACGAATCCTTTAAAAACCTTTTTGTAATTGTAGTATGACAATATTGTCTCCCCTCCCAACAAAGGGAAAGGATTACCGGATACAAGACTGCATGTTAACAACTAACACACACATACATATAACAACCATAAAAGCATCAAAACCCTTTTCCAGAGTCATCAAAAATTAAACCGAAATTAAAAACTCAGTGTTTGGCGACAAACATTACGTGGATTTGGCGACCGAATAGAAATTTCTGGAAAATTAATTCATTTATATTTTTAAAAACTTGTATTAACATCGAGTGTCATCCACTACTAGTTTAAAAAATTATATTTGAACTTGAATGGATGAGTAAAAAAGTATTTTAATAACGATTGAAAATTTGATCAAGGTATATAAATATATATATATAGGGAGAGTGTGAACTAATAGTAGAAATTGAAAATAATAATAATAAAACTTTAACTGGAAAACTGAATCCCAAATTACTTTTTCTTTGCATTCCCAATATTATATATATATATATATATATCTTAAGAAAGAAAGAAAAAAAACAGAGCTGAACTGAAAAATAATTAATTGTGCTAAACATAAATGCCAAGAAATAAAATAAGTGTGGTTTACAGAAAAATAAAATACATTCAATTATCCAAAAAAACGAGGCAGTAAAAATACAGTGGAATTATTAATTAAAAAATTAATATAGATAGCCCAAATCTTAACCTAATCTGAAATCTATAGAACATGCTTACTACACGCATAAAACACAGCAATAAAATCCAATTAATTGAAAAAATAATAAAATCAGAATATCACATAATAATAGTTGAAGAGCTAAACACGTCGATGACTCGCTTTCCTAACGGTTAACTTTTTTCAGGCAGTTGAAATTTTAATTGCCAAAAGAGATCATTTTCATTGTTATTTTCTATGTTTTTTCTTTATTCCTGTTAATTATAAAAAAAATGTCAACCAAATGTTTATAAAAATACTTTATTTCATTTTTGGTTCAATTCTACTTAAAATAATGAGTACCATTATGGTATTTCTCTTCTTTTTGCCATCAAATCTCAAAAAGTGTGATTTTTTTTTTTTCTTCCAAAACTTTTCTATGATTTCGGCTACTACTTTTAGAAAAGGAGCCATCGAAGTGTCAAATGAAAATCCCATTTCCGATCTCTTTCCTCTTGAGTAAAGAAAGAGTTTCAGCTTTGGCAGTTATTGAGACTTCTTTATTAAATCCATGAAAAAGAAGAAAAAAAAAATCCTCCTGAATTTCACAAAGACGGCATTTATTTTCGGTCCGAGTTTTAAATGTCGCTCATATCTCAGAAGTGAGTATTCAAGCGATCAGGGAAAAAATTCATTTTGAGAATAGTAGACTAATTATCACATGCAGGCATCAAACAATAAAGTTTTCTCATTAGAGAAAGAGGAATCTATTTAAGAAAAATGAAGTATCTTTTTAAAAGAATCTATTTTAGAAAAATGTCTATTCAAAAAAAAAAAAATCAAGAACCTATTTAAGAAAAATGTCTATTTAAAAAAAACCTATTTAAGAAAAATGTTTATTTTTTTTAAAAAATGAAGAATCTATTTAAGAAAAATGTCTATTTAAAAAAAATGAGGAATCTATTTTTAAAAAAATGTCAGAAAAGTTCCAAATTTCACTCACCAAAGAGAATGTGTTCGCGTGTTTGTTGCAAAAGCGAAAGTGTGACATCCCCAAAAGTGGCTGCTTATGCCGCAGCGGCGGCATAAAAACAATACCTGCTTCATGAAGCTGAGTAACCTTGGTCAGCACATTAATTGCCGTCGTAAAAACGGCATTGTTTCAGACGTCAACCAGCGAGGCCTCTGATTTAGATGACCCTCTCTTAATCAGAATGCCGAATTCTGGCATCTGACATGTATATCTCACGAAAACAAATGCACACGAAGGAAACGGTCGCGAGTTCTCTTCGACAACAAATGCATCTGAATAAGGAATTAGATGTCGAATTCGGGATAAAAGTACTCTTTGGAAACTGCTTAAAATTTTTATTCAGGTTAAGGTAACAGACTACGTTCATAGGAAATTTTTTGAAAAATTGGATTTAAAAAATTATTTATGATTTTTAGATGTATTGTCAATTATAAATACAACAAAGTTATTTGAAAATATAATAGAATGGAGAAATCGGAAAATGTGTAGTAAATTTTAATGAAATTGAACTAAAATGGAGAACACTCTACATAAAATGCAACAATCCTATTTGTCTTTGCACACATGTTATAGAATACAATGACGAATGAAATGAACCAAAATCTAAGAAACGTTTTGAGATATAAAGAAATTATGTGTGAAAATATATGTGTGCATTTTTACCATAACTTAACAATTTGATTTTTCTAAAAACACCTATAAAAGAAAAAAGTATTTCACCAACATTTGGTTCGTTTCATTGCCAATATTAATCAGAACACGCGCTGAAATTTTCATGTAACTACCTCTAATAGTTTTGAGGATATCCTGTTAACAGTGGTGAATATTTATGAAAATGAAAGTTTTGCCGAAATTGAAAGACAAATTTTAGCTGAAAAATAGGTGACCCTGGATGCTAGATCCAAAAACTGTTTTAAAAAGAGGAAAGTCTGAACTATAAGAAATAAAAATTTTGAAAAATCGCCAATGGGGTCGAAAACCAGTGTTTTTGACATAGTCGAACACCTTAAATTTATGTATATTGTATTTAATTTTAATTGTATTTTAACAGTATTTTATAATACATTAAAATGGGGCAGAATATTTATCTTTTGCCAATAATTATCCAAAAGAATATTTTTGCAACAAGTTCAAGAAATCATGGACACATCTCGCAGATTATACATATTCCCCTATGTTTATATACATGTTATCTATGTATATATACATAGATCAATTCGTTAGTAATTTACAAAAGAATCAAGTGAAATTCGGCACTTAATTACGATTCTATATTCATATGCTCCTAGTAAATATAAATATATAAAGAAAGTATAAAACAGAATTAAATATAACAAACGTGGACTTTGAATCTATGAAATCTAAGAATATAAAATAAATAGAACACATATCTAATTGCAAGATTTTGAGGGGGAAAAAACAGAAACAGTAAAATAAGGCATTTGCCTGTCTGTTTCGCAATCAAACGTCGCCGATCTTCCAAATATACCAATCCAATGTCCTGGAAAACCAGCAGTTTTTAAAAACCCTTTTTTTTAAAAACTAACTTCAGGCATTAAAGAAGCTGAAGTAAAATCTTGACTTATAAGCTAAGATCCATCTAATCCACCCGTTTCGAGATATCGATTTCTTAATTTTTAGCTCATTTAATAATTCGATTTAACAAAAGTCACGTGTCAGAAAATATATAACAGATTTTTGAAAGAGCATTATGTATAAGACCAGTTTCACCAACTTGATATCGTGTAATTGCCTCACTGAATCAGCGAAACACACTTCAGGCCGTCCAATCTCGAAAGGTCATCGTTGCATAAGGACATCGCTGTATGATCTCATTTTGGAAGCAGATATTTACTTACGGCAGTTAAAACAGGCGAAATGACTCACCGATGACTATATATATTCTATCTAATTGAAATCCTAATTCATTTCTAAAACTTTTATCTTCATTTAGCTCACAGTAACTTCATTCTAAAATATCCGCTTATTTCCTGATCCGATTCCATTTCTCTGCATTCATTCAAGAAATGCTTTGTAGAGTTCTTTAGTCAGCGATTCTCACGGCAAAAAGTGATGGATGAAAATGGCTGACTTAACAAATACTTTTTTTAAACAAAGGTCCCCGTGTTTCCCTTATCATGTGATCGAAGTGTGTCAGAAATCCCTCTGAGAATCTTAATATATTGGCACTACAAACAATATTTTCCCTATCAAGATATGTTATATAAAACGGGGGGAAATTAATTTCTCCCCTTTTCATTCACAACTGCTTTTCCGCGCTGCTTGTAAATATGCAGCCTGCCTCCGGAAGAAGAATAAAGCGAAATTTAAAATGTAAAAGCCTTCTTCAATGTCTTCGAACTTGCTATCTGCTTCCAAAATTTTTCAAATCATTACACATACACACATATTATTTATATCAATAAGCCAAGCCAAGTAAAAATGAGTACCACAGAATCAAAATTACAACAAATAGAAAAAGAATCCGGCCTGAAGACTTTTTCAAGGGTCACCCTTAGGAAAGGATTCAAAATAAGAATTTTTTTCTCTGAGTAATCAGACTAAGTCCAACAGTATTGATCCCTCGTCACCCGGAAATTAAGGTCAAAGAGATACACTAGTTTAACAGCAAAGGCACAAAACAGAATAACATTAAAAGCATCACCAAAAGAAGCAAAAATATTTGAAATAAACCTACATAAGAATATTCGAACAATAATCAAAAAGATTCAACCCAATGATTAAAAAAAAAAAAAGAGGAAAGAACCTACCAGCAACAGGCGAAATTTTAACTATAGCTATAGTTAATGCTATCTGCTATTCGATTTGAATGCTGTGTTATTCAGAGAACAAATTTTGTAATTTAGTCATCTGTATTTTAGTAGTAGCTGCACTAGCGCCCACTAAATACAATAATAGTTTGTTTGTTTTTAATTTTTTAAATTTTAATCTTGTTCGAATCCGAAATAATTTTTAGTTTCGATTCTATAATTAGTTTCGTTTCTCAAATTACTTTAATTTAGGTTTCTTCCATAAATGGGTTTCATTTCATTCCGCTTTTATTGTTATGTACTTTTGTTGATTCCTAAATAAAATTTTAATTTCGATTTCGACATAATTTGTTTCGTTTCCAACATATTTTTTAGTTAGGTTTTTTCGAAATAATTTTGATTTTTGATCGAATCTGGATATATATACATATAAGAAAATAAATGTAAATTATCTTTCTAGTTATATAGGAGAAATATTACCATTTTGAATAGCAAACATTAAAGAGTAGCATTACTGAGAAAAAGGAATCAGGAGAAAAAAAAGTAACGCAATTTAGAATAAATTGAACAGAATAAAAATATAAATTGCTTTGAATAAATTAAAAATGAAAATATATTATCAAACTAATAATCCCATAACTGAAACTCAACTAAGAGAATTAATGGTGCTCATGTTGAGAATTGAGAAAGAGATTTCTTTGGCTTCCAGCGAATGCATACCAATTTTATGATTCTGAGAATTATCTTTTGGAATGACTTTCTGAATTTTGGCTACGATGGAACAGCGTGTAGACAAATTTGACTTTGATGCTGCAGTTGCAGCTACTTAATGTCTGATAGAGCAACAACTACTAACAGGCAACAACAAAAAGAGTTAACGTTGATGTAAACTGAAAATATTTCAGCCTAAAAGAATATTGCATAAAATTTATTATAAATTTAAAAAAAAATGCGAACGCGATATCTGAATTATGCGCAATATTTGAGATAAAATAAACAATGATGATCAAAACCACATCTCATTCCAAATATATAAATATAGAAGAAAATCAATGAATAAAGTGCTAAAGAAATATCAACAAATTTCAGAATATTGAAAAATATTAATTTCTCATTCTTTTCAATTACATAAAAATATGAATTATATATACAGGATATGCTTTAAATTCCTACTTAATGGCATATTTCTATAATCGTTTGCAATATCTGTATCATTAATTCAATAATTTTTTTTTCCATTATAAAATGTGATAGTTCAGAAAAAAATAAATGCAAAGCGAAGGTTTTTATAATCGTTTGCAACATCTAAATCATTTATTCAATTATTTTTTTCCCTTTTTCGCTCTCTTTAAAAAAACATCTTTAATATTTTGGCAACATCATCGAAAAAAAGATTTTTATTATAATGCATTTATGAATAATGAGTTTTAGATTTCCTCATACTTTGCTCTGTGAGCCATGTTTTACAAAATATTTTTATTAATATTTCACATAAAAGTTGCTACATCAATCAATCTTCTAAATCAATCATTAAAACTGACTGATTTATAAACTTAAAGAATATTATTAGGAATACGTGTTCTTTTAGAACTTTCCGTCCATCATCTTAAAGGAAATATTAATTTCAGGCCAATCAATGCCCGGAATGACTTCAAGGCTAATGAATATGTGATTTAATTGAAAATTTTCGAACGCATTACTCATGGCGAACCAGCTGGTCGCCAAAAGCGGCTAGTATATAAATATGAAAAGAAATCAATTAATAAAATAAAAAGTAATGGTCAAAACCACATCTTATTCCAAATATATAAATATAAAAACAAATTAGTGAGTTCAGTGAATAAAGTGACGAAATATTAACAAATTTCAGAATATTGAAAAATATTAATTACTCATTCTTTACAATTGAATAAAAATTACATGAGTTATTTAAGTAGAACATGGACATGCATTGACTCTCTATTCCTTGAAATGAAGGGACACAGAATTCAGTTGACCTTTATTCTAGTTAAATTATTTAACATCATTGATTTTTATATCTAAATAGCTCTACAATTCAAACAAATTAAATTATAACAAAGTTATTTAAATTAAAGGAAAAAAAAACATCGATAAAATATTACTGGGGAAAAGGTTAGATATTTTTAAAGGATGAAATGACAGACAGAAATCAGAACTATTTCACAAATTTAATGTTTTTCATAAATACTAATATTTAAGGTGGAAATCAGGTGCAATAATTCTGTTCACAAATTGTCAATAAAAGTACTTAAAAAAACTTTTTTTTTTGTTAACATTCACTTGTTAAAATAATGAATTCAAGAGAATACCTTTTTTTTTTTCCTACATGACAAATATAACTCATTTTAAAATTGGATGGGAAAATATCAGTTTAAAAGGAAGAAAAAATTCCTTTTTCTTTATTTATTTTGATATTTATTAAGATAGAGATGGGAATTATTTATGTTATTTCGATTTACTGCACTTTTAAATCAAGTATTAAGATTAAACATGCATCTTTCTAACATATTTTGAAAAAAAAATGCAGCCTATATTTTAATCATTTCCCAAATCAAACATATGACACTAAACTTTTCTGCAAAAAACATAAAATGGAATATCAGTACTGAATGAATTACAAAAGAAAACCATTTAACCTTAAATGTAAACACACATAGCATAATAAATAAATTAATATATATATGTACTTAAATAAAACATATATAAGTGAAAATCTTAAATACTAATTTACATAATTGAGCAATTAAACTTCAAATTGCGCACAATTCCATCAGTTGCTAGGGCTCAATCCAAACCCATAAAGAACAGAGAAAAATCACAAAATTTAACAATTGTAAACCAGAAAATTATTAATTTCGTGTCACACACACTTAAAAAGCATTCATCTCTACTATCCAAAACCTTTACCCCCCAATAATGGCGAATTTCAACTACAGGTGTCAACACCCCAAAGAGTTTTCTTACCTAATTCGGTGTATGTTCACTTTCAGAGAGCGAGCCAGCCAACCGTCATGACGTCTCTCTGTCCTTACTTCATCTTAGGTGGGAGCAGCATATGGGATTCGATTTTCACGCCACCCGATTGATTATTCGAACCTTTTCTTGTCCAAGATCGTTCCTTCGTCAAAACGATGGCCAAAGACACTGCTCATTCGATGACAAGTGGTTTGTTTTTGGACTAATGTCTCGGTTCCAATGTCATGTCTCTGCAACCAGGATCGACATTGCCATGAGCAAAACATTTCGAAAGGGAGGCATGGGGGGGTGCTCCGTTCCACGACGCTGGATGACGTCACCGACAGCGGATCGATATCCCCTCTCTGGGCTTCTAGAAAAATCATAAGGTCTCCCTGTCAAGCGTTTTCGGGGATTCATCGCCCCCAACGAATAGTGACATTATCAGGTGGTTGGGGTGATGCCCTCTGCTTTCATTCGAAACCGAGGATCTTTTAGTGTTTTTTTTTTTTTTTTTTCCGAACGCGAGGTTGGGATTTCCCAGGACAAGAATTCGAGCAGACGAGAGTAAACACTTGTTGATGGGAGAGAGACACGAAGTCGCAGACATTTTGTGCAGTTCACCTTAGAACAGAGGACACTTTAGTTTCTGACTGGAGTGTTTTGTGCATTGTGTTTTAGTATAAACTAGCTGGTACTTGGTGCGTTGCTGCAGCCAAAATAATAATAATATTAAGTGCCATCAATCAATCATTTGGCAATGTTTCATCGAGATAGAATGAACAGTGCAGCAGTACATAAAATATGAACGATCAAATATTCATTTTTATGCATTAGATTTGTGTATTCTTTCAGAATTGTAATGCTTGGCGTTCTTTCAGTATGTTAATGAAAGAAACTATTTATTGCATCTCGTGATTCGTTTCATATTCGTTCAGAATTCTCAAGTTTAATTTTAAAAAATATGACTAAAACATTTTCTTTTGAAAGGGATTAAACATAGAAAATATATTTATAACTTTAAATCGTCAATAAAGTTGAGAAATAATTTTTGAAAATTTAAGATGGTGCAAAATGATTTGTACTACAATATTTTTCGTTACTGTGCGAAAAACGCTCAAACTTAATTAAAACCTAAAACCCCCAAGGTTGGTCTTCACAAAGCTTTTTCGCATCATAAGACAAAGTTTTTACTTCTGAGAATGACTTGCGTGACATTTACGTGTTATAACTACAAAGTATCAATCTCTCACTTGGATTTAGCATTTCTACGGAATCTATTGTCTCCTCGGAGAGTTACTTGGAGACGAATCCTCGATCAATAGATTCGAAATAGATCCTTGGCAAGTAGATGCGGTTTAGATCTGAATTTTAATTTTAGATCCCTATAACCATCTGTCTGTCCCTATAACCATCCCGTAGGTGTGAGCAATGAGCCGACCCAGTTTCATCGCCATTGGATGAACGGTTTAAGAAAGCATAAGTGGCAGACAGACAAACATTCATTTTTATTTATATAGATCTTTTAAGATTTGGGGATCAACGTTTTATAGAAATTTTAACCGTATAAACTGCAGAATTTCGATTAATTAGTATCAAAATGCCTTTTTCGTCTATAATTACTATATTTAAAGGTGGCATTTGAGTATTAAAACAATGCGACAAAATTTGGTTTCAAAAATTAAGTTTTCTCAATTTTAATTGGCTTCCTCTATGGCAACTCACCCATCAGTTTCGATCCAATAACGCTTAATTTGGTGAATTGTTTTGATTTCAAATCAAAATTTTATTTTAACATCTGTTGAATGACATGAAAAAGGAAGAACGGGAAAAAAAACTTTTTAAATAATAAAAATAACTATTAACAATTAAACATATTTTTGATTTCCATCCTGATACCCAATGTTTGCTATTGGAGTTAAACTTTTAATTTATATATCACTAGAGAAACATTTTCGCATTAAGAAAAACTGAGTAAATTTAAAATGCACTTTTAAGTATCATACAGATACGAAGGGTTAAGAATTAATTGGAATTCTAATTTTTCTGTTTGGAATAAATTATCGTACAAAAATTATATATTACTCTAGTTTGCAATAAAAGATAAAAAGAAAAAGGTATATATCAATTTTATTTTCGTACAGATTTTTCTATAAATCTTAATTAATATACCATAAATGCTATTTGGAATAAATTCTTTACTTAAATAACAAAATTTAAAATGTTATTATTGCATCAAATCTTTCATCCTCATGCTTCGACCCATCTTGAAGTCACTCTCTCGATATTAAGCAGAATTTTCACTTCACTATTTTTAAATCAGAACGCCAAGAATGATTTATTTATTTTGGCGCCAAGAATACCAATGGTATTGTATGCATTCTTGCAATAAATTTTGTAATCTAAAACTGATAATGTTAAGAAACTTAACAGCTTAGGAAACGAGACGAAAGAAATAAATCAGACACAGAACGTCATCAAACTACAATGTTTCTGACTTCAGGTTGGCATGCCCTTGTTTTGCAATGTCCCTTCTTTCAAAAAATTCTTTCGTAGAAATTTTTTTAAGAATGAAAAAAAAAAACAGTTATTAAAACATCCAAATCTGAAATTAAAATTGGGAACATCTAAGATGTTTTAAATGATATTCAACTTCAAAAACAGAATCGCCGTGTTGGTTCATGGCAGTTCGGGCACGTTTAATAGGTCGTAACTGCAAAATCCTCCAAGTTCCCAAAACAAAATGATACCTCTGGGGGTACTGAATCAGGGATGAGTCGGTCTCTGATCTAAATTCTGACTTGCAGATGGATGAATGAGTTCGACCGCCCCCTCAAATGGGTTGTGTCGTGTGTGTTCGAGCAAAAGTCGTTCTTTCACCTGAACGGAGCTCGTTCGCAACGAAAGGCGCACTCCTCTGTCTTAATTCGAAAGCTCCGCTAACTCGGGCTTGGTATGACCAAGTAGCATTAGACAGCAATAACGACAACAAAAACAGAATGTCTCTCGTCTATCAATATTATTCCAGCAGCTAGTACTGATGATGATGATGACGTCGAGCCCGTGTTTCCAAGGAAAGGGGGTGCAGTAGTTTCTGAAGGTAAAAACCCGTGAGTACCCAGAGGGCAGAAGTCTCACTTCTAGCTCAAATGAACATTCGCTTGCACAAAACCCTTGTTCCAGGGGGGGCACATTCACTCATCTCACAGATAGCACACAGAACAACCATGGCCGAACCAAGACTCGGGAAGCCCAGATCTCGGAAAAGACACGCTACCCTTATGCCAGAACTCCGACAATAGCTAATACAGCAAAAGCTCTTTATTCGCGGGGTATATGTTCCATAAATATGCCGCGAATACAGAAACCGTGAATACGGAATGGTCATTTATAGGGAATTATAAAAGATACGTTCCTAGGTGACAAAACAAAACAAAAAACAAATACATAAAAAAATCCATTTAATTGAAGTTTTTGAACATTTTGATTCATTATCTCAAGGCTTAGGCAATGGTTTGAAGAATCTTGTCATTTTCTCTTGCCTAGGCAGTTTTTAAAAGCGCCTTCCATTCAGACAGATACGCAGCAGTCGCATTAGCAATTCGCCTCTTCAAAATAAGACTTCGTTCCATAGACAGATCAATGTTCATAAAGAAATGGCAAAGCTCATTTGCCATTCTTAAACCTTCACTCAGATTTTTCAAATGAAATGTCCCGTTTCCAGTGCTTGTTGAAGCCTCTTCTTCAATGGGCTGTGAATCGAACATTTCCTCCAAGTCGGTTTCAGTCAGATCTTTATCTTGCGATTCAAGCCATTCCTGAATGTCACTTGATTCTGTCTGTTCGAACCCATCTCGTCCTATTCTATTCGCGATTTCGGCTATGTTTGCAGTTTGCATTGAACAACATACTTTAGACAAAGTTGTCATAAGATCTATTTTTCTTTTTTTATTAGTCCATTTGACGGCATTTACTAAGGATATTGGGTTGGATACCTATTAGAATCCTTTTAATATGATGTATGTACTTATTAGATCCGCGAAGAAAGAAATTTTTAGCCGCGAATATAGGAAATGGGTCTCATTTTTTTAAATCCGCGAATAGTGAAAACGCGAATAAAGGAAGCGCGAATAAGGAGCTTTTACTGTACTGATTAAACGGAAAGAGAAATAACTCCGAAGTGGGAAAAACTTTTCAAAAAGTTGAAAAAAAATATTCAAGTGTCATTTTATTTATCTTTCTCAAAGAAATCGCCTTAAGGGCACGAGTGACACTGCAAGAAAAGGAAATGATAGAAAGAAGATAATTTCTTATCAACGATACTAATTGGTTCATTCAGTGGGTTAAAAGTGGAGGAAGCAGTATTGATAAGAAATAATTTGCGAACCTTCTTTCGATCTAAACAATGGGAAAAGTGAAATCGACCTTGATTGGAGTGACGGATTTGACGGCTGAGACTGACGCTTCAAATAGATGGATATTAATCTTGTTAGAAAACAGAAAGTAAATGAATAGATATTCCTTTGAGCCAATTAAAAACAAACTGTTGGTGAAACTGCTTCAGGCGATCAATTGAATTGGTTATTTCAACATCAATGAAGGTCGTTACAATTCGTTAAACAAGCGTTAAAAATACGCACAAAGGAACATAAAAATACTTAAAACAATCTTGAAATTTGAGAAAAATGTCCAACATTTTAATAATTATTAAATTAACCAACATTTATTATAATTCCCTGTAATGCAATCAAACTTGAATTCGCTCACCATATTTCGTGTAATGAGCTTTAAAACTGAGATTTAAAAGCCTTATCGCAACGCGAAATATCGTCGGCACTTTCAGTCAGCAGAAAATGATGTCATTGTGACGCCACGTCAAAGTTTTACATGATTGGTTGAATTTCGCTTTCAGACAATATTTTCATCACTATCGTCGGCATTTTCTAGCTGGTTAGAAAAAGTTGTCGATTAACTTGCTTGACCGGTTCTGAGGGTAGAAATGGAAAATAGCTGACGGAAAGTGCAGACGATATTTTGCAGTGTGATAAGACCTTTAGTAAAAATGTCAGAAAAAACAAACTGAGTGATATTTTATAAAAATGTTTACATTGAAACAAGTAATAAAATTTTTTTCATTCAATTCCTACTTATTTTCTTATATTATTTATATATATATTATGTTATTCATAATCGGGTGTCGCGTCGGTCATCTCAGAGCTTGGCGACAAACTTGGCTACTATTTGGCAACTTTGGCAACCAAATAGAAATTACTGGAAAAATTTAATTAACTAAGATTTAAAATTAAAAAAGAAACGTATTAACATCCAATGTAAGTCTTCTTAAGTAAGTAATGTCTTCATCCATCCACTACAAGTTTAAAAATATATATTTAAACTTGGGTGGCTGAATAAAAAAGCATTCTAATAACGATTGAATATTTGAACAAGATATATAAACATATATAAACCAGAATAGAGGAACAGTAAAATTAAGTAAAAAATAGTGCATATTAAAAATAAAATAATAAGTAAGATATCAATACATTATGCTTTATATTTATTCATAACAATTTTGCTAGTACGTATATTAAGTGTTAGTTTTTTATTTTTTTTCCTTTTAAAAAATAATTATTCTATCGGTTAAATTTCAGTAAGATTTGAGAGAATTGCGGCAAGTCACCGATTGGCGATATGCTGCAATTGTTCTAATGGGTATTATCAAACTGATCGGCGGATTGTCGTCAAAATAGTTTCCGCATTTGGCACGTGAAGAGGGATTTCACGAATTTGGCGTTGGCAGCGTATTCTTAAATCTTACATTTCCTTCAAAACAGACATAAAAAAATAAATAAAAACCTTTGGCCACCAATGAAATAAAATTTGGTCAGTTGAGTTAAGTAGATTTAAGAAGGTGATTATAAGATTAGCATCGCAAACGAAAATTCCTTCATTTTTGTCAACCACAAATCTCGATCTTTAAATTAGAAGGGGAAAATTTACATAACATCATAAAAACCAAATCAGCTAATTCTATGGAAGGCCATATTTAAGTTGTTTTGCAGGTGACGACGAATTAAGGAATATAAATTATTATTCATAGTAATCCTAAAATGCTAATCTCTTGTAATGAGACGTCATTTTTCATCGTAAAAGGAACAACTTTTAATCGATACTGTTTGAGTGTAATATAATTGCAAAACAGAATAGAATAATTTATACTAATAAAACTTAAATAGATATTTAATAAAAAAACTTCTTAAAATTAATCTAAAATAAACTGATATAAAAGGAATTTCCATTCTTCGTATTTGAAAAGTCTTTTTTATGTCAATATTTTAAGCAATGAAATTACTCGAAAAGAAATGAAGGAGGCGATTAGCATTAAAGCTGCTAAGCCCTTTGGCGAGAAAACCGAAAATAAATCACCAGTATTTGTTGCCAAGCAGCGACAATTAAATACCTGGTCATAAATTAAAAAGTAGTATACCTGAAATGCTTCAAAGGGATTTGTTATTTCGCAACAGTGAATTTATTGCAACTAAGAGTATTAGAATAATTATTTTAGTTTATCGATTCGAATATAGTTAAGTGAAGCAATAGAATAGTTCAGTTAAATAATTATCTGTAATGATAAGAAAGATGTGTGTGTATGTTAGTGCTCTACAGAATAAATCATTTGACTCAGAGCTATTAAACTCGGCATGAATACATGGAAATGTACATCCAATCTGAAAAATTTAATTATAATTTTAACTAATTAAAAACGAAATTTTCGCTATAACTTTTTCACATATTATTGCATAAAAATAAATTTTACATCACCCCAAAGTATAATAATTTTCAATGGTACTAACCAACCTCATCGTTGTTTCATAAAAATTTCGGCAATTTTTAAAAATATTTATTTTACTTAATTTTCAACAATATGTTTTAGAGCGCTCAACGGATTTTGAGATGAGGTGGGAAAAAAAAAACCTGTTTTCTAAATATCGTCGACGGATGCGAAATCTGATAGTCTCGTGATTATTTCAAACCGATTTAAACTGGTTAAAGTTTTAAAATTAATTAAGTCAGTTCGTAAGAATTTGGGAAATGTATAATTTGGAAATAAAATTGCAACTTTAGTTGGCGATAAATCGCCAAATGTGACGACCTTCTGCATTAGTTTCTAATAACGTTATTTTAATAATTTGAAATTACAACTGAGCCAACAATCTTTATCGATTAAACAAACAATATTTTAACTTGTTTGGTTTACTTTTTAAAAAAACGTTGCCCGAGTTAGACATTAACACTGTGATTTCCAAGGGAAAAACTACAACAGCAGACGATAGGTCATTCAAAAGCTATGCAGTGAAAGACGACTCGAAAATAAAACTACTTTAGCAGACGATAAATGTTTCAAAAGCTATACTGTGAAAGCCAACTCCAAAATAATAATTTAAAAAAAAAAAAGGATAAATAGCTAATTTATTGCCTAGGCATTTTGTGGCTAAAACCATTTGTTGCCTTCAAAAACCTCAAGGAAAATAATATGTTTTCACATGACAAAAGAAATAAAACAATTAAAATAACACGGCTTTAAAGTCAGTGAATTTGAAGGAATCATGAATGTGGAATTATATATTTAATCGATTTATATGGAAGTAAATACAACCAATATTTTAGGCGAATCAATTGGTAGCCTCAGACGACTAATAACTCAAATACAGGTAAGTCCATTTGTAAACGATCCACTATAGAACGAACATGAAGAAATATCATCCTTTATTACAAATAAATGATTAATCAACATGTGAAACAAATCCTCATAGATAGGAGTTTTGTAAACAATTGTGGGTGATCTCAAATAAAATGGTACAAAAAAAAAGCGATAATAGCAAACATTTCCATTGCCAGTTAATTTTTTAAGTTGGTTCTCAAATCTATGAAAAAATGGAGTATTCATTTCATATAATATTCTTGATAAAAATTTTTACAGATGAATAGCAAAAATAAAATGTTTAGATTTGAAAATAGCATATTGACCAGTTTTAGAACGGTGAATATAACATAACATGGTTTAAAGAAACTAATTGTAGTTGGCGAAATGATATGGAGTTTATTTGCAACCTTTAATCATATTTTATATATATATATATATATATATATATATATATATTACATCAAAACCTCTATTGGGTAAAAAGCAAAAAAAAAAAAAGCAGAAAAGAAGCTTATTTTACCAGGAGGACAATTTTAGCATAATATTTTACCTTATCAGCATATTTTTCATTTATATGATGCAATAAAATACAATATGATGGAATAACATATGATAGGGTGCAATCAGATAATAATAGTCAAAAATTGCTCATCTTCACATGCTACGTTAGAGCGTGCCTCACTGTTCTCAATTTTTATCTTTCAGCTTCTTCAACACTTTGTGTGAGAGAGAGTGCGTGCGTGTGTAAAAATTATAATATTGTTTTATATATATATATAATATATAATTATTGCTATCCCTTAAGTCTTGAATAAATAAAAAAAATTAGAAATTATAGAAAATTATTAGAAAAAATAGAATTTATATTATTTACGCTTGTCCTGTGCATATCATTCAATTTCAATTAACATATTCATTTCCGATACGAAAATAAATGCTATTTTTCTATCATTCCTAATGAAACAAGACAGTTATTTCAAATTCCATACGATATTTTCAAAATTATTTCTTCTTCGGCAGCAACGAACCGGGTATTAGCTAGTATTATATATATTTCTTGTTCATCGAAAAACAGACCACGAGTGTAAAACATTTAGAAAATCCTATTTTACAAGCATATATTTAAAAAAAAAAAAAAAAAAAAAAGGCAAAAAGAGAGATAAGAATAATCCGAAAACTGATTATTGGAATAAAAATGTTACAAAAAGCATGAGGTCAAATGTATAGAACTCATTCCACATATTAACAAGACTTGATGGGTCAAAGGTTCATATGAGAACAATTTGTTATTATTACATTTTTAATTGAATAAATCAACATTTATAAAAATAAATTTTGGGAATGATTTTGTATTCTAGCCTCAAACACCAAAATATCAACAATTATAATATGCACATCTGATAGTCATGAAAGTGCAGTCTTAAAAAAGAAATAAAAATAGTGCTAAAAAAAGACGGGGAAGATTTCTACATGATATCTTTTTTTATCATATTATTTATATGTCCTTTTGTTTCTGGTAAAATATGTTTAGGGAAAGTCGACAGATTTATAAGAACTCAAAGACTGAAATGAATTATCCAAGATATTTACATATTAAGATAATAGAACATTTTATAGCATGTTTGTTGCAAAAGTTCCGTTTAAAAATTTAATGTACTTTTCGGTGAAATGAAATTTATTGCTAGATATTTTAAAACTGATAATCGCTTGCTTAATTTTTGTAAAAAGTTCTTATTTTTGTGTGAGTGTGTGTATATATATATATATATATATATATATATATATATATA